>JAJKFI010014104.1:0-34560 GCA_029204185.1 Lerista edwardsae
AGAGAGAGAGAGAGAGAGAGAGAGAGAGAGAGAGAGAGAGAGAGAGAGAGAGAGAGAGAGAACAAAAAGCCTGAAATGTTTCTAAATGCCAGAACGTTGAAACTATCATGCAAGATTTTTCTCACATGCGGCGAGGAATTTTATTTAATTTATATATTTATAGACTATATGCAAGCTGTCTCAAAGTGGCTCACAACACGGTGACACCAGAAAATGCAATAAAAGAACAGCATAAAAGTGCTCGTTGAATGCATTTGTTTAATAAATTTGTGTCTCATCTCTTAAAAATATAACAAATGTTGGAGGCAGTTAGGGGATAAAAATGACCCAAACCCAGTAAATATCAAACTAAATTAAACAGTGACAGCCAAGTGAAAATGGAACAGCAGCAACAAAACAGAGCTAGCTTCCAAATATCAAAGCAATGGTGCTTAAATGAAATCATTTTAGAGTTAAACTGGACATGATCTGGAATACGGTAATGGCCTTTTTTTGTTTGTTTTTTAAAGAGCATATGGGGGAGCAACACTGAGTATTGAGAGAGTTAGGATGGATAAAAGGAAATACTTTTTTACCCAGCAGATAATTAATCTGTGGAACTCCTTGCCGCAGGAGGTGGTGATGGCATCTGGCTGAGGTGCCTTTAAAAGAGGGTTGGACAGATTTCTGGAGGAAAAATCCATTGTGGGCTATAGGCCATGATGGGTTGGGCCACGTCCTTACGTTAGAAGTAGGCTACCTCAGAATGGCAACAGGATGCAAGCATTTTCGTGGTGTGTGTGTGTGTGTGTGTGTGTGTGTGTGTGTGTGTGCGTGCAGTGATGTCATGCAGGGGGTACGCGGGGGTACGCAAGTACCGGTTTCTAGGATTATGGCTGGCCCCGTCCATTCGCCCGCCCACTCGTAGACTCCGCCCCCTGCAACATTTGAATTTCCTGCACGTTTGAGTTGCCTGCACGTTCTCAGAGCCAGGCAGGCAGGCAGGCAGTGAGCGGAGACTTGCTTTGCCTTGCCACTGAAAAATGAGCTGCTCTGGGGTTTTGGAACTGTTGGGTCACTTTAACATGATGCCAGGCCTCCTTCACATGTTCTGGGGGTGCTGTGGAATACTGTTGCAACTGTTGGATCAGTTTAAAATTGTCTGAGGCCTCAAAAAGGGCTTTTTTCATGTCACTTCCTGCCACGACCTCACTTCCGGCTTATGACGTCACTTCTGGTGGGCGGGTCCCGACACGTGCCAATCAAAAGTGAGTACCTGTTCTTAAATCATTTAGATGACACCACTGTGTGTGTGTGTGAAGACTAGAAGTTGGAGATCTGTTTATCTCCATGCCATGGAAAGCGTCAGCACAGACACCAGCAAAATCAAGCTGCTATCGAAGGCACAAGAGCAGGTTGGCCTGTTGTTGTTGTTTTTCCCCCTGGTCAGTTGGCCGTAGGAGCGCAGACACCCGAGTTGAGAGTAACAAGACAGCGATTGAGTTTGTTGCCGTGACAGCCACAGCCCTCGATTCCATCGCGAGGGAATTTGTTTTCTCCGCTCAACGAGGCGGGATAGCGCCTGCCTCCTTCCTCTGTCCATTACCGCAAGAAATGGAGACGGGAGATTGCCCACCAGCAAGGTAATTTGACAACACGTGTTTATATCAATAGAGAGCTGCATCCGGAGGCAATTACTCCCTGGCCAATTTTGGCTGCAGAAGCGGTTTTCAGCTGTGCTAACACCGGTGATCGGCACCTGCGAGGAGGCTGAATGGCGAAGCGGGAAGGTCGTCCAGAAGGTGATTGTGCACCATTAGCTCGGAGGCTTGAAAGGGAGCTGCAAGCAGAATCTCAGCTTGCATGCCCAAGGATTTTTGTTCCAGGCAGGCAAAAAGGGAAGCCTGGGACTCTCTGAAAAGGCAACCAAATAATACACCTTGAAAGGGGGACCAGGCCGGACAAGAGAGCTGTTGGCGACATGCTCGCTTCCTGGCCCTGCCCGGCTTGCACTTGATGTGCTGGCTGATTAAGTCTCCCCGGCCCCAAGATGCGGAGCTGCTGGCGGACACGCGAGGAGCAGCTAATGACGACGGGAGCTGGCACGCGGGCTAAGTGAGAGTGGCGGGCGGTTGCGAGCGCGAACGGAGGCAGGGGCTGGAGGCGTGAGAGGAGGGAGGTGTCCAGGGTGCTGAATCGCAATGAGAACAAAGAAGGCCGGGCAGGAGATGCAGGGAGGACTAGTTCGCGCATGCGTGCTTCTCACTTGCTGACTCGCCCGTGCAAAGGGGCCAGCCTGGGTGAGCCACACCAATCAATCAATCAATCAATCAACCAACCAACCAATCAATCAATCAATCAATCAATCAATCAATCCACAGGTACTTATATACCGCTTTTCAACGCGAAGTTCACAAAGCGGTTTACAGGCTTTACCAGACAGAACTTCTCCGGCAGCTGAGAAGCAAAGTGCGTCAGTGGAGTGCGGCCACTCACGGAGGCCTGCTGCACTCCAAGAGTGTGGCAAATGCACTTTATGGCACATTGGCAACCCTTCTGAACGGCCACAAGCAGTGATGTCATTCAGGGGGAACAGACCAGAATGGGTGTTCCGGATCCTAACGGGCTCCGTGGCTGGTTCCGGGTTCCCGACAAGTGCCAATCAAAGGTGAGTTCCTGTTCCTAAATCATTTGAATGACACCACTGGCCACAAGTCCCTTGTGCCAGCCTAACTGCAGGTTAGGGTTGTGCCCTGGGAGAAACTGTCGTTCAGCCATTTGCAATGGAGCTGAACAAATCACACAGAAAAGGAGGCATGCGCCCTGACTTTATGTAGCCAATGGGGCTTTACAGTCTTGGCTTACTCAAGGGATTGATTACATGGAGGTTAGCTGGGTTTCTAAAGGCACAATCCTAACCTGAAGTTAGGCGGGCACAGTGCACTTACAGTGCACGTACAATGCACTTGTGCCAGACCAGGAATGTTGCAAATGCACAGTAAAGCACATTTGCACCACTCTCTGAGTCAGGGAGGATGAGGCACATCCGTGTGCAGGCCTCCCTGACTCAGAGAGTGGTGCAAACGCATTTTATAGCATGTTTGCGACTCTCCTGAGCCGGCACAAGTCCCTAACTCCAGGTTAGGATTGCACCCTGAATCTCTCCTTCCAAGACTTCAGGTGTGTTTCTTTGGCCCGAAGGGTGCAAATTCAAGTTTCCTTCTTTGCCAATCAAGAGGGAAGATGCTCAAAGGACAACATCCCAGGATGACGGCTAATGAATCAGGATATTTCAGTAGCCTTTTTAGGATGCTGAAGCACCTCAGAAGCCTCACAGGAGGTAACTGGAATGGTCCAAAACAGGGAAAGATCTGGGATTATCACTGTATAATAGGGGAAGGCTGACCTCTTAAGTGGTATTCTGCATAATCAGTAATGGAGCTTGCCAAACCCTCTGGGTTGAAGGTGAATAGCAGTGTCTGAGAGAAAGAGACAGAGCAATGGACCTGCTGTGTCTGATGGTGCACGTACGATTAACATTGCCCCTTGTCTGTTAATCAGCTCAGCCTTTAGTTGATTAATCTACCAATTAAAACTTGCAGTTCTAGGAAGAAGTTATAGCAAGAGAGGAGTGGAGGAAGGCACCCACTCCCAAAGCCCAAACCATTCCCAGTAAGAGCGGAACAGCTGGAATAAATATTAGTGCATCTTCTGTAGCAATAAAAAATTAATTTGCTATTACAGGAACGGAGTCTGCTATTACAAAGAAGTGTTTGTGCTGAACATTGCTGGCAGGGATTGCTTTCCGTCTAGCCCATTCTGTTTTATTCATTTCCACCCGTTTCCCGCAGCCGTGGATCACGGCACAAGAAGATTGCAGTGGTCTGATCTATCCGTACGTCCCCTGGGGAATACTGTGCATGTGTGCGTGCCCCCTTACCAAGAGCAGCTCACTTGCCATAGGCAGATTTAAAAGGTGCACACCAGGCGCCTGATAGATATCAATCTTCAGCCCCACAGACAATACCCAACCTTAAAAACATTGTTCTTTGCAAAACTCTCCACGTTAGACATTTATAATGCAATGCCAGAGCAGCCTCCATCATTTGGTACTCAACCAGTCACACTTTGCACACCACTGTGCACACCACTTGCACACCACTGTGTTTGTGGGGAGGGGAGGTGCACTGCAAAAAGGAAACCGGTAGACTCTTACTTTTTCTGGTGCTTTTTTTGGTCCTCGCTGTGGAGCCACCCAAAATGTCTTAGTTCAGCGGGATCACCCATCAATTTGCTCTTTGGAAAACCTTCCCAAAATGTTTCTCTTTTGAATCCTGATTTCTGTTACTGCTAGGCCCTGTGAGGGCCAGGGGACCCACCACTGATTAAACCCTGTAAAACATCTGTATAATCTGGCTCATCTCCTCAGGTCATCACAGAAGACCCTCTTATAAGGGCCACTACCCATAGAGGTACAAGAGGTGGCAGCAAGGAATAGCCTTCTCAGTAGTGGCACCAACCCTACGGAACTCCCTTCCTCTTGATTTACAAACTGCTCTCTCCTTAGAAACCTTCAGGTGGGGCACCTGAAGGCATTTCTTGTAAGACACACTTTCTGAGTTCTTTGGCCCTTCTTTAAAGTGTGGACATTTGGTTTTTACAGGTGGGTCTGTTTTACAGGCCATCTGCTGCTGCATTTGCACTTGTTCTGTATTGTATTTGTGTTTTATCGTAATTGTTTGCAGGTTGTTTTAACGTTTTATGAGTTAGGCTGCATTGTAATTTTTTAATTGTGTTGTATAAGTTTTATTCTGTTGTTAGGCCATCTTGGGTCTCCTCCAGGTGGAGAAAGGCCGGATAAGAAACACGGCAGATAAATAAATAATTGTAATAATGTTGTAATTAGCATGATATGTTTCAGAACAAAAATGAAAAATGACAATTGCGAAGGAGCTATACCGTGCTTAAACTGAGAAATGGTATACAATGAGCAAAAATGCCAAACATTACCAAATGATCTGACAAAAAACAAATTGCTGCAGGCCGGATAAAATCTTGTGGCAAGCTGTGTCTGGGGTCCAGGCCATAGTTTGGAGACTCTTGAAAGTAGCAACTTAACCCCTGCTAACTGGGCAAGAGGCACTTTTTCAAGTGGTGTCCTCTTATATTTAGCAAGGGGAGAGCAATTGCCCCTTTTCACCCCAGCACAGTGTCTTTCTCGTGGCTGTTGCTGGTGGTGTTCTCCATTCCTTTAGATTGTGAGCCTTTTTTGGGACAGGGAGCCATTTAACTTTAATGTTATTATTTGCCTGTAAACCGCTTTGTGAACTTTATGTTGAAAAGTGGTATATAAATACTAGTGATTGATTGATTGATTGATTGATTGATTGATTGATCTTCAGCAGGTGTAGATGGACAGTCCCAATCTCAGTCAAACTTTCTCCACAGTACTGTTTGTGACGATAAAATGTGTACTGAAACCAACTGCTATCATCTCTTTGAAGAAAGGACAAAAAGAAACAAATCGTCCAAGTTTAAAAAATACTGGTTTGCTCAGAGAAGCAGAATACTTTTGGGATGGGTTCTCGGGTGGAACCAGTAGAATACTAAGTATATTTTCTGTGGCTGCCGGTGAAATTATATATATTTTAATGAAGTCACAAGCATTAGTGGCACAAGCATAAAGAACTCTGCACTTAAGTGACTTTGGGAATAAAATGATGATTTGGCGTTCCAGAAATTACAGGCGCCTTTCTCCTCGGCTGTATTAAAACGTTTATTAGGCTGCTGCAATAACAAGGCTTGTTTTCTCTCTGTAATCATGAGCTTGGTGCAAATGATCCCATTCCATAGTGCCGTAAACGGAACAGCAAGGCCCTTATGAAGATAGCAGGAAGAGCTGGCATACAGCTGTGGCTCCATGACTGAGCTCAGAGCCGGCCCCCTATGAGATAGGTTGAGCCCATTGCATCAGGCAGCAGATTATTGGGAGTGCTGATACCGGCGTGCTTTTTAGAACATGTGTATCATTTGCACAAAGGGGAAACTAATTAAGTATTTATTGACAAATGGTTCAGTTACTCCACCGTATTTCTGGAACAGATTGTGGGGTGGTCACAATCAGTGATTTTCAACCCATAGAAATATTTGCCAGCCATGTTTAAGGGGTCCTCACTGGTCACAGGAACTATTCTGAAGGTCCCTGCAGCCTCAGGAAGATTCAGAGATCTTTTGGCACTTCCTGCCGCACTCTGCCGTCTTCCTGAAGGTCTCTGCTGGATTCTTCTGAGGACAGATATGGTTCCCCTTGCTCCAAATCCCATCAATTCAATGACTCGTGATCTGCAAATTCACTGTCTGCGAGGTTTTCCAAGAGCCTAACCTTAGTGGACAATGAGGATTGGCTGTAATTCTGAGTCCATTTCCTGTGTAGAGACCGTGAGACAGAGGGGGAGAAGCAGAAACACAGACCCCAAAGACTCCAGGCCTGAGTTCCGTGAGCATTAAGCACATTCCAAGCTAGTAGAGGATTTTTCTCTGCTGCATGAGGATCAGGCAGAGATATGCCTGCTTGGTGTTTTTTTTCCAAGGGCATGTAATATTTCTAATAATTTCACAGACAGCTCTGTACGTCTCCAAAGCAAGCGGTCACGCCTGTGCTTCTCAGCATGACTCTCCTCGTGGTTTAATTTGGTATTGAGATTCAGGGCAAAGCACGGCTAATTAAAACAATGAATGCCGGGGGACGGTTTCTCCACGTAGGGCTGACCAGTGTCTGTGAGAGGAGTGCGCACAAGCGCATGCATGCTCACCATTTGCTGCAGGAACATGATCCTTCCGTCCTAGCTGCCACCAAGGGAGGAGAGACGCCGAAGCAAGAGTCGGTTGCAAGTCCCAGGGAGACTCCCCAGCACACTAAAGCTGCGCTGAATTTGGCGCAGACCCACCGGCCTCGCTAATCCACAGAGGCAGATCTAAAGGGGGGCAAAGCTCTAAGTCTTGCAAGAAGCCTTACCTTGCAGTGGAAAACACTCCTCTCCTGCACCGTTCTAGCCAATCCTCACAGGGAACAGCAACATCTTGGCGTTGCCTACTAGCTATAGCAGCAAGGGAGAGGAGGGATTTACATGACAGGGTAAGGCTTCTTGCAACACTTAGAGCTTTGCCCCTCCTTAGATCCACCTCTGCTAATCCAGCACAGTTTAGGGTTGTGCTCTAAAAGGCTGGGAGCACAATCCTAACCTGGATTTAGGCCGGCGCAGTTAGGCCAGCAAAGTTTGGCCAGCACAAGGGGGACTTGTGCTTTTGGACCTAAAGCACTTTTGGACCACTCTCGGAGTCAGGGAGGATGGCGTGTATCTGTGTGCTGGTTTCTCTGACCACGAGAGTGGTTCAAAAGTACTTTACGGTGTCCCTTGTGCTGGCCAAACTTCACTGGCCTGACCGTGCCAGCCTCACACCAAGTTAGGTTGCGCCCTGGGTGATGTAATGATGAATCATGATTTCTCCAATTTGAGTCATGCTTCTGCTCAGAAGATTTAGTCGAGAGGGTTAAGGCTTCCGTTTGCCTGAAGATAAGAGCTGAAGATCTGAAGGTCGCCAGTTCGGGACAGCCGGAAGTCTCTGTGAGCGGCAGACCTCGTTAATTGCGACTGATTAACAGCTGAGCTTCGGCTGCCTTGTGTGAGGGGGAGTTGTGCTGAAGTTCAGCCGCTTCTCTGGTGGGAGCAGGGAAGCCGCTTATCAGCCAGCAAGAAGACAAACAGGTGGCCAGAAAGAAGGACTAAATCCAGAAAGATCCATCTGTATGTGTGTAGTTCTTGGAAGATAGAACATTTCTGTAAGAATTGTAAAAACCTTCGGGTTTCTGAATAAAGTCTGCCTATGTAAACCGCCTTGAGTTGTAGTCATTAGAGAAATCTGGTGACCTAAGAAAGTCGGTATATAAATCCAATTATTATTATTATTATTATTATTATTATTATTATTATTATTATTATTATTATTATTATTATTATTATTATTATTATTATTTGTTGGCTTTAGACAAGCCACTGCTCCTCAGCCTTCTCCATCTGCAAAAAGGGGATATTAATGCCCACTCATCTACGGCATTGCTGTAAGGACTGCAAAACGATCATTCACGTGGAGTCCCTCGAACACTCGGATGTGCTACACAAACGCTTATTGCTATTATCAAAGGAACGGGCATGGTACACTGCCAACGTACGGAAATGAATTCTGGATATATTAACCGGCATGCTATGCATCCCCATCCAGGGACAACAGCTGTTTGAATACTCCAGTCGCTTACGAGCCCAGAGATGAATGAGAAAGAGGCGCATTAGGGCTGCTCACACAGTGGATTAAAATGTCTATCATTCTTGCTGTCACCAAAGAACAGTTTTAAATAGGAGCTTTCAGTTCAGAACGTTGCATAACCGGCTTTCTTACAATAGCTGGCTGCCTAGCAAAGGGGGACTGTTCGGCTAGGAATAGGATGCTGTTATAGAGAGGGAAAAGAGGTTTTCTTTTCTTCCCATGCAGTTCTTATAGGCAGCCACGTTTATGGGGGCGATAACATTGTACTGCTATTTTCCCTTGCTCTCCAAGATGTTTAATGATCGTGCAACAGGCAACCGTTCCTAACCTCACTGGGGGAAGGCAATCCTTCTTGCTGTTGTTTCAAAGGCTTAGGGTGCAATCCTGGCCTGTGCTGGAACAGGCAGGCTGACTGGCCGATACTGCAACCAGCGCAGGTTAGGAGCAGGCTGGGGCGCAACTCAAAGCAGGATCGGCTCTAGGAGTGGCAGGCCCCAATGTGGGGTATGCAGGTGGGAGGGCCCATAGAGATATCCTGGTGGTGGCTGCAGGCGATATGCTCACTGCACTGGTACAGCTACACCCCAAAGCGCGGGGCCCAATGTGACAACACTGGTCACATTGGCTTAAGGCTGACCCTGCCGACACAATCCGAAACTGGAGTGAGGCCGGCATAAGCTAAGCCAGCAAAGTTTGGCCAGCACCAGGGCCACCGTAAAGCATGTTCAGACCACTCACGGAGTCAGAGAGGCTAGCACACAGATGTGCGCCCTCCTCCCTGACTCCAAGACTGGTCCAAACACACTTTACGGTGGCCTTTGTGCCGGACAAACTTTGCTGGCTTAGCTTATGCCGGCCTCACTCCAGTTTAGGATTGCACTCTGACTCTTGAGTGAGGGGATTTTATTTCCCTTCCCCCTTGTCACGCACCAGCCAGTCCTATGGGGAAACTGAGATCTGTGCCCACGATTTCATGGGCATAAATCTGAACATCCCAAGTAATGCTGGCCAGGCCAGGATGAGGGGTGAGGATATGGGCTTGGTCACCCAAGTCGGTCCCACTAGTGTGCCATGAATGGTCTTCAGGTGTGCCATGGGAATTTGCGAGAGGGTCATTTAGTAGTTGGGCCACTGGGGGATGTAAGCCCCCCTACTGGCAGTGCACCTTGTCAAGTGGTCCAAACGCTGATGGCGTGCCTTGACCATTTTGTGCCGTGCCAGTGTGCCGTTGGATGAAAGGTTGAAAATCACGGTCCTAGAAGCTGCCGCTGGATGTATACAGTCCAAGGGGCATGGCTATCATGGGGCATGGCTTACCCCTGCTAAGTGGGCAAGAGGCACTTTTTCAAGTGGTGTCCTCTTATATTTAGCAGGGGGAGAGCAATTGTCCCTTTTCACCCCAGCACAGTGTCTTTCTCGTGGCTGTTCCTGGTGGTGTTCTCCATTCTTTTAGATTGTGAGCCCTTTTGGGACAGGGAGCCATTTAACTTTAATGTTATTATTTGCCTGTAAACCGCTTTGTGAACTTTGTGTTGAAAAGCGGTATATAAATACTATTGATTGATTGATATCATGGTGATTGCACAGCAGTGCTCTCCACTCCTAGGTAGAACTTGCTTAATCCTTGATGCACATAACCTCATCTGCCCGGTAAATTTTGCAAGCCACCAAAAATTGGATCATGACCCACTGGAGGGTTCCAGACCCACAGTTTAGCCCACCGCTGGTGCCAATGGCAGATGCTGGACTGAAGCATTTTGTTGCCGTCCTCTTGTCTCATCCCTAAAATCTAGCATTGCGTGTGCCAAGTAAATGCCCTTGAAAATGCCCCTCTTTTGCAGCCCTAAAGAAGTACCTCTACCTTTTTAAAATTCTCGAAGAGGCAAGAAATGCGAAGATGTTTGACTGGCAGCTGCAATCAGCACCCATTCATCGAGTACCACGGAGAGCGCTGATTGCTGCAATCTCAGCCTTGACCTTCCTGGGCTCATCATTCATTAGCAGGATAAATATTTTACTAAAAACAATATCCTTAAAACTCACAGAAGTCAGGGAATGGTTGGGTCATTGGCAGTAGGAAGTGCTACTTCACAGCACCAGTGGCGCTCTGTGGCTCGCCCACCATAAAAAAACAACAACACCCCAGCTTGCTCTTGGGTCTTCAGCAGTTGGTTTGATGTATAGAAATCATTAGGTGAATCTTTTCTGCGGAATGGAAATAAACATGATCACCTGCTAGCGGCTGCTGATCAAGCTGTTCTTACAGGTGTAGCTAAAGACTGATGGAAAAGTTGGCAACCCTAAATTGTCTTGGGATATTTTAATGCTGTGGATTCAATCCATTGCAGGAAGAAACAGGTGCATTTTGCAGATCTGGCATCAATTATTTTTCTTTTTAAATATTTATTGTCAATTCTAAATATTGTGGAAAACTTCACTACCTCCCATTTGTCAAGCTGCCAGTTTTTTATGGCAGAATTCCTGTGCCTAAATAAGGTTGCCACCTTTTTTTTCTTTGAAACAGATTTTTCCTTTTCTTCCATTACAGAAAAAAAGTAATGACTGTATACAATCTGGGGTTTGGAGGCAGCTTTTCTCTGAACACCAGAGGCAAGGGAGTGGCAACAGGATACAGATCTCCTTTTTGCTCCCAAAGGCATTTCTGTGAGATACAAGGAACTAGCTTAGATGGGCCTTTGGCCTGATTCAACAAGGCTCTTATGTTCTCATTTTGAGCCCATTCTGAGCTATAAGACGTTTGCCCAGTGGCAATTTCAACAGTTGCATGAGAGAAATTCTGTCTGGCTCAGAAATGGTCATTAGTACCAGTATTAGGAAACGATTCAAGATTGAGGCAAGTGAGACAGAGATGTCTACCAGCATTATGAGATAGGAATATATAGGAAAATATACATGGTAGTTTTAAACACTCACTGAAAAAAGGCCATAATTGCTGAGCTTCGAACCACTTCAAGAGGGGTTCATCTGAGTTAGGCCGGCACAGTTAAGCCAGCAAAGTTTGGCCGGCACAAGGGACACCATAAAGCACATTTGGACCACTCTCAGAGTCAGGGAGGATGGTGCACATCTGTGTGCTGGCCTCTCTGACTCCAAGCAATGTCCAAACATACTTTACAGTGGCCCTTGTGCCAGCCAAACTTTGCTGGCCTAACTGTGCCAGCCTAACTCTAGGTTAGGATTGCGCCCTAAGTATTATAGCAGATCTTGTCTGGGCAGTGAAGCAGTGTTCCTATGCAGTATTTTTGGTGACGTGTTTTACCAACTGTAAAAACCATCCCTTAAATTTTTTTACCAATAATGTGCTGGAGATTACATTTCTACCAATGTTGCTCTAACGCAGGGGTCAGGGAACTTTTTTACCTTTTACCCCAAAATATATTTAGATACGCCGACGTTACCCCCTTGATTTTATTTTTAATACAGGTACTTACTAAAACTACCAGTTAAAGATAGGTGTCCTCTCAGGAGAGGCACTGTCCTGTCTCTCTCAATGGCGCAGCAACTAGCCAACTCTACTGAAGAAGCGGGCGGACTCGGAGGCGGGGCCTGGGGCATCACGCAGGGAAGCGTGATATACACAAGGGCCTGACTCACTGCACTGCATCAGGTCCTTGTACACTACAGTACTGTAACACACACAGCCAGGCATGCATATAGAACAGTGATGGCGAACCTTTTGGGCTTGGTGTGTCAGAAATTTGGAAAATTCATAACTCAGCTCTGCTGGTGTGTCAAACACCCCCCCCCCCCACAGACACACTGCAGGGCTTGTCGTCCAAGTTTAAAGAGAGAGACGAAGGCGCAGACAGCAGGTGCGCGGAGGAACAAGTCTTTGCAGGGAATTGCTTAGATTCATATGCATGCCCAGCTGCTGTCCATTACCCCCAGGAATTTCATTTTTACCCCATTTGGGGTAATTTACCCCTGTTCCCTGACCACTGCTCTAACGCATGGCTGGTAGAAAACGTAAATGCACTACTGAGCAAGGTGAAGGGACTACTGTAGGTGCCCCTGCGTGGCTACTTCAGGTTCGGCTTGAAGGGTTCCAAGCCCATGAAGACTTATGGAGACATCCCCATCTGTTCCTCTCTCTTGATGGCCGCCAGCTGTACCTCTGCCAGCCTCGCTGCCAACGGTAGGTTGCGCCTGTTTTCCCTGGGCTCGAGCGCAGCCTCGGTGCCACCATCTGCAGTGCTGGCAAAGCCCTTCCGCTGAGTTACAGCTTGGTATCTGCTCCCGGGGCCTGTTAGCGTCCGACTGCCTCTAATAGATGTGTTTAATTCTCATGGAAATATTGAACAAACATCAGGGAAATATGTTTTACAGCCTGGAGCCAGCTCTGAGCGCTGCGAACGTTGTTATTGGAGACGGCGCGGATGATTTAAGCGGAGACCTCTGACAAAGACACACACCTGCCCATGAATAAAAAGGCTGCCATTTATTACCCAGGCCATTAATTAGCAGGAGGGAGGGGGGGTCAGGTGATGTGCCTGTTTCAGCTGCCCCAGGGGTGCGGGGAGGATGGTAATGTGCTCCCCTCTTGCCCCTTGGCATTCCACCGAGGAACCATGTGTGCCAGCTGATCTCATTAGGTCACGCCGGCATCCAACCCCTGGCATTAGCTGTGGGCTGATGCTCTGTGATCTATTCAGAGCTTTGGCAATGAATGCAGGAAAAATACAGTGTCGAGCTGGAAGGAAAGTGGCACCGAGCAGGGACCAGCTGGGAGGTCCTTGCGAAGAATTCTGTTGGAGGAGATAAACCTGAATCCAGCCATGAGGTGCTCTGGTGAGCCAGGACGGCATAGTTGTTTGGGAGTTGGATTTAGACCTGGACGATCGGGGTTCAAATCCCCGCTCGGCCACAAAGCTTCCTGGATGTCCAGCAAGGGCCACCATAAAGTGTGCTTGGACCACTCTCAGAGTCAGGGAGGATGGCGCACATCTGTGTGCTGGCCTCTCTGACTCCAGAGCCTCTCTGACTCCAAACATACTTTACGGTGTCCCTTGTGCCGGCCAAACTTTGCTGGCTTGGCGTATGTTGGCCTAACTCAGTTTAGGATTGTGCCAGTGGATGATCTCTCAGGTGCAGCCACCACGCAGGGTTACTGTGAGGACAAAAGGTGGCAAGGGACGATGTACACCACCCCAGGTTCCTTGGCGCAAGACCTTTTCCATGTGAAAAATAAATATCGCTAAAGGAAGATGCTTGGAGTCAATACGGCAGCAAGCACAGTTTCCAAACGTACGTTGTAATCAGCGGGGATCATGAAACCTACAGGACTGCTGCTGAGCCATGTAAGGCAAAGCAAAGCAAACCCCTGCACAAAGCACCAAGTCGTGACTGACTCATTGCAGCATTACCTAGACAGACTTACAGCCAGTGGTGTTATTCAGGCGGAACGGCCCGGTACACCGTTCCGCCAGTTCGTCAGACGGGCCCCAGCTGCACCGCCTCTCCGGAGGACGGGCGAGCTGCTGCTGGGCCCGCCCGCCCTCCCTTGCGTCCAGAATCGCTCTAAAATGGAGCAATTCTGGCGCAGTGAGGCTTGGTGGGGGCGTGGCAGCCCTCCGCCATAGGGGCGGAGGGCTGTCAATCATCCGAGCGTTCCGGTAGTTGGCGCGCTCGGATGACATCACTGCTTACAGCCCAATCCTATCCTGCGCTGGAGTAGGCGGGCTGGCCGGCCTGTGCGGTATCCAGAGCAGGGTAAGAGGTGGCTGCAGTGCAACTGTTAGTAATGGGATATTTATCCCCTTGCCCAGAGTAATGGCCCAGCCACTTCTGTGGGTCTACTAGGATCTGCACCAGTGAAATTGCTGGTGCAAATCTGAGCAGCCCAGTATAATGCAGGGCTCGCCAGGAGAGAGGCTAGAATATGGTCTTAGTTGCTCAGGCCGGTCACCCCTCCTCCCATGCCTAACCTTCCCTTCCCTTCCTTCCCCCTGCCCCCAAACACCCCCATTTCTCCCTCCCACAACTCTCTCCAATCCCCTGCACCAGCCTTCCTAGCTACGCCTGAATAAGATTGTGGCCTCAGTATCATTACTCCCATATTGGCCTCAGATGGGAAAAAACTGGGATTGAGGGGCTTTCCAAAAGCAGAGACATTCCTAATTCGACCAGAGAATTCCTAATTCAAACCAAAGAAGAATTGATCTGCATAACCCTATACGCACTAACTCAGGAATCAGTCCCATTTCACTCAAAAGAGGTTGCTTCTAGATAAACATGCTTAGGACTGCAGCCTTAGGCACTGTGCGCTATACCAGCTTCTAGCAAGCGAAAAGAGCAGAAAACCTGCCAAATCAAGATTATAAATGCGTAACCCGCAAAATAAAAACATAATCACACAGCCATAAAATTGATCTACGAAACCAGGAACATAAATCAAACACGAGGCAAGCTCGAGAGAAAACAATACGCAAGCGATATCTTTACAGAGTTGCAGGCCTCAATGTCTATATTGCAGAGACTGGCCCAGCCTTTCACAGTACCGCACTTGCTTCCTGAATACTGTCCCTTCCATTTGAGTGCCATTGCAGTCACTTTCAGTGATGGAAGCAGCTTGGAATGAGGCTAGAGGCCAGTGCAGGGAATGGGCGGAGATAAGGGTGATAGAGCGCAATCCCAACCCCGAGCTGGAAATAGGCAGGCCAACTCTTGCCCCGTATCCAGCCTGTGGTTGGGACTGGCTGTGGCACAGCCAGGGGCAAGAGGAATACACTCCCCTTCCCCCAGGTAATGCGCAGAGGCCTGAATGGGGCAACTCTGAGCTGCTTCAGGTGATGGGGCAGTGAAGAAGAAAAGGAGAGAACAAACATTGTAGGACAAGTAGGTGATACTCCCTGAGCCAGAACTCTACTTCCGCCGGGGAGAGCTTTGGAGTTGTGCTGCAGCCACCTCCAAACCTCAACAAACTTTCCAGAAGGTACCCTCCACCCCATATAATAAAAAGGATAAAAACAGAGCCTTAAGCAGCAGGTAAAGTGAAACTTTTTTTTAGTCTCGTAAAGCGAGGTGGGTCCCAATAGTGTCATTTTTTAAAAAAAGTTGATCCTGGTGCTTAAAAGTTTGGGAACCACTGCTTTAAATTTTTTTCCTAAACGAAAAACATGGAACGGCAATTAGGAAAGATTTTCAGGTTTGTGTGTGTGTGTGTGTGTGTGTGTGTGTTGCACTTGGTTGCCTGTGCTGCAGCATAAAACTAAAGTGAGATGCAGCTCTGGGATGCTGGCGGACGAGTGTTGGAGGGCTCACATCTTCGATATTTTTGAGTTGAGCCCACATCTTCGATATTTCTTCCCTGCAGAACGGCCGATGCCAGACAACATTCCCCCAGCTCTCATTTCTCAGTCTCACCCTATGCCACCGTGCCCCAGATCTCTCTGAAGGGGACCACACATATGGGGCTGAAAGAGCCAGTTAATCACCCCTGCCCTTTGTTCGGTGTCTGCCAATCGCTCCTGCCAGCTGGACAGCTGGTTTGTATGATACATGGGTACCTGCTCAAATGGGAGCAGAAGTGGCTCTAATAAAGCAATTCACACAGGCTGATGCTCAGCCAGTTTCTGGCGTGCATTTCTGGTCACTGCTGACAAAGGGCAGCTTGGAAGTGGCTGCAGTCTTGGAACCGGAAAAGACGCTGTATCGAATCCTCCCTCTCCAAAGCCAAGACTCTTTTGATCAGGTGGGTTCGCCCGTTTGCTGCCAAGTCACTGCTTCAGCACCAAACTGTTTCATTTTATGTTTTTCTTTTTAAGACCTCTGCCTGACAATCTCCAACTCCCCCATCTCCTGTAAGGAAGATAGCAGTAGTTCCGGAGAGGAATGCAATGACCATTAAAGGCAGTCTTTGATTCATGCAGCCACTGTGTTGTAAGAGATCCCCCGTGTCATTTTCGAGTGCATCCAGGTACCCTTAGGCAACACGCAGAGCAGCCCACCATGGAGCTGAGCCAAAACTACTTAATCAGGAGGATTTCTAGCTCTTCGATAAAAAGTCTCCCCTTCCCAGCAATTTTGTGGCACTCCACGTGTTAATCTTCATTTACATGGCCCTCCCATGCCTCTCTTCCCCGGGGAAAACAGGATGCTGGACTAGATGAGCCTTTGCCCTGAGCCAGCAGAGTTTTTGCTTCTTAAATTCTTACTTGGCTCAGCTCTGAATAGATAGAAATACAGAACATACTATGCCGATCTTAGAGCGCAACCCTAACCTGGAGTTAGGCCGGCACAGTTACAGTAGGCCAGCAAAGTTTGGCTGGCACAATGAACACTGTAAAGCAGTGTTATTCAAACTGTGAGTTGGGACCCACTTGGTGGGTCGTGACCTGATGTCAGGTGGGTCGCGGAAAGCTGGGAGCAGCCATCTTGGAAACTGCAGATCTTGCTCTTGTTAGATTCCTTTTGTGAATGTTAGCAATTTGAATTTTTAAGTGAGTTTTTTTTTTTAATTTTGTTTTTAGTTCAGTGCTTTCACATCATATTTTGCCCGGCTCTTGCTTGCTGTCAGGGATGTTTCGTGGTTGTGCAACTGCTGCAGTTCTAGAATGCCAATTTGCATTTCCGGAGTGTCATTTTATTATGTTACAATGACAGCACTTCCTGCTTGGTTATGTCACTTCCTGCCACAACACCACTTCCAGGTTAATGACATCACTTCCGGTGGGCCCTGACACGAGTGCCATTCTAAAAAGTGGGTCCTGCCCTAAAAAGTTTGAATACCACAGCTGTAAAGTATGAAGTATAAAGCTCTCTTCCATATCCAACAAGCACCGAATTTCCCTTAAAAAAAAAACTGCATTAGATTAAGCATGTTTTCAGAGACAGTGAAACTCTCTGGTACTCAGGTCTACCTCTGATTGCCATTCAGAAAAAAGAAGTTACTTTTCATTTATTATTAATGGAAATGAGTCTGATTGTCACGGAGTGAACCCCTTCGTGATTCTCGGCAGCCAATCTGGAGGGACTGCGCATACAATTCACTCCATTTAGTGTCTCTTGAGCATGGTGGTTGCCAAGCAATAGGGTGACACATGGGTGTCTGCTTTTGTCCAATTCCAGTGCAATCTTTCCCTCTTTTTTTATTTTCCTCCCCTGCTGGTTACCAGCACGGCTCTAGCTGTGAAGTAGAAAGTGGCACAACTAGGTTTGCTCTCTCCCTAGGCTGGCAACGTGACATGGAAGCCAAACAACGATGTTCTTGCCAGGCCATCGTGCGCCAGACACGCCTCTGGATTCTGATCAAGGAGCAGAGGAAGGGAACAAGAGCTGTCAAATGCACAAGCAGGTACCTCTTCCAGATCATGTCGGGTGGTAATTATCTCCATGGGGCCTGCCGGCCTGCAATAACAAACTTCATCAGCTGGCAGGTAACAAAATCAGCAGCGCAATGAGGAAGGGGAAAGGAATCTAAATGCTTCAGCCTCTTCCCTCCCAAGACAACTTACTCCTTTCTTAAGAGCAACAAAGGGCTGCTGCATGGCCCTTATTTCTTTATTTGAAGAATTTATATCCTGCCTTTCATATGCTGAAGCAAACACCCAAAGTAGCTTGCTTGGACAGGCTAATCTAGAAAACCATTTTTCAAATATACAGTGTTAAGAACATAAGAACATAAGAAGAGCCCTGCTGGATCAGGCCAAAGGCCCATCTAATCCAGCTTCCTGTATCTCACAGCGGCCCACCAGGTGCCCCAGGGAGGCATGAGACAACAAGATGCCTGCATCCTGTTGCCACTCCCTTGCACCCGGTACCAGTAGTGTTCTCTTATACTTTATGCACCCGGTACCAGTAGTGTTCTGTGATTCATTGAATCCTCAGTCCCAGATGTAGCCCTCACAGTTTGGTTCTCTCCTCTGGCTGCATGCTATTGAAGTCCAGCAGGCCATCTTATGTCCAGCCACAAGCATGGTACAGCTACATAATGCTTAATGCAAAATAAGAAAAACAGTATCTCCTAAGCTACGTACATTTCCCTATCACTCACCCAGCAAAAGGACAGAACTAGTTGGAAAGACCTATGTCAAACTATAGTTATGTTATTTGAAGTGAAGAAGAGTTATTTGAACAATGTTTGATTGCATCTCTAGCACTACATTGAAGAATATTTGATGTTAAGTATATTACAAGAATATTTAATGTAAGACCCTGCATTCTGTTAATGACTTTTTGTAAAGCCAAAATAAAGAGGAAAAGACACACCTGGTCTTCCTCAATATTTTTGTCCTCTCATTCAACATGGAGAGACCTCAACCAAAGAAAATGACTCATTGTGCGTGCTTTTTTTTTTTTTTCATGAAATAGATTTTGTCAATTGCATTTTCATTAGATGAATGAGTCGCACAATTAAAGTGTACTTTCCAATCTGAACACCTGTGTTTGGGATTCCGAATCCCGGAAAGGGCTTTTATTTTTAAACAATATTTATTATCATGAGTGTTATTGCATTAGATGAAATCAGCAAAAGGTGGGAGTGGAATTTATTGACAAAACGGAGGCAGTCAGCTGGGGTTTTATCTCTTTCTTGAAATGCTCAGTTATCTTTTGTAGCAGCAATTGTGGCTGCATTGGAATCCTGCCAATAGATTAACTATAATGAATTATAAACGGGTGCCGTCTCCCTTTCCTGTTCCTCCCCAGCACTTGGTGGACAGTGGATTGAATCCAGTGATGTCATGCAGGGGGAATGCGGGGGAACTCACTTCCACTAGTTAAAATTAGAACTGACTCCGCCCACTTCACTCTCCCTCCTCCCCCCTCCCAATTCCTCTGGAAAGAGCTTTTCTTCTTGGTTGGCCGGCACTCAGAGGGTTAAAGGAAGTGGCTCCGGATTCCTAGGGGGGGCGAAGGCAGTGATGTCATTCAGGGGGAACGGACCAGAATGGGCGTTCCGGATCCTAACGGGCTCCGTGGCTGGTTCCGGGTTCCCGACAAGTGCCAATCAAAAGTGAGTTCCTGTTCCTAAATCATTTGAATAACACCACTGATTGAATCTCTTCTGTATAAGACTTAACAGAGGGTCAGTAAGCTTAAACATGCTTACTGTTCCAACAGCAATATACAGTGGAACATCCTTATCCACTGATTTTAACGTCCTTCGGGCTAAGTCTCTGGCAGGAAGGCCTCAGGGTGCTTTGTGTAGTCCAAGCACACTTTCAGGAAGTCCTGGAGAGGGGGCACTTCCACAGATTTGAATATCCACCGAAATTGGTATCTGTGGCAGTCCTAGAATGGATTTCCTGTGGACACCAAGGGCTTACTAGAGTCAGGGCGCAATCCTAACCTGGAGTAAGGCAAGCACAGTTAGGCCAGCAAAGTTTGGCCGGCACAAGGGCCAGCGTAAAGCATATTTGGACCACTCTCCGAAAGGCCAGCACACAGCCATGCGCCATCCTCCCTGACTCAGGAAGTGATCCAGTCGCTCTTTACGGTGGCTCTTGTGCCAGCCAAACTTCGCTGGCCTAACTGTGCTGGCCTATCTCTAGGTTAGGATTGCATTCTAAGTAACTTGTGGCTTTTTTATTATTATTTTGCTACTGGACCGACAACTAGTTACCTTTGATCTTGTGCATTTTGCCAGAGAATGAAACCTGCTCCCTTCAGAGGAGCAGAACTGTGATGGAGAATAACCCAGCCAGAAGTTTGAGTCAAAGTGTTTTTTTTCCATAGGGCAGGTAAAACCAAAGATATGATTATCTCTGTTCTCATTACTCTTTATGCCCTGCCGATACTTGGCAGAACAGAAGGCTATGGTCCTCTGCCATCAGTGTCTCGCCCTCTCACTATTTAAACAGCACTTTGGAACATGCCATGAAGAAGGAGTAACTTTTCTTAGAGGGTTATTTTTTTATGAAGAGTAAGGAGGAAAAAATATGCTACTTTATTTTTTGCTGCACTGTATATAAATCACAGATGGCTCTGAATTATTTTAGAGGTACAGTTAATAGGGTCGTGGTGGTGCAGTGGGTTAAACTGCTGCTGCTGGGCTTTCCAACCGGAAGGTTGGGAGTTCAAGACTGTGCGGCGGAGTGAGCTCCCGTTGCTTGTCCCAGCTCCTGCCAACCTAGCAGTTCGAAGGCATGTAAAAATGTGAGTAGATAAATAGGGACCACTTCGGTGGGAAGGGAACGGCATTCCATGCGCTACGGCGTAGAGTCATGCTGGCCACATGATCGGACAAAAACGCCGGCTCTACAGGCTTTGAAACGGAGATGAGCAGCGCCCCCTACAGTCGGTCACGACTAGACCATTTGGTCATGGGGAAACCTTTACCTTTTTACAGTTAATACATGCCTACCAACCTGGGGAGTATACGCTGGAGATGGCGATGGGCTGAATAGTAGGAAATTAGCTTTCAGGGGGAATTGGAACACTGTCAAGGGAGGAAATGATCAGGCATGTATACAGAGCCGTAATCCGTGTGGAGCCTGAGGGGCAACTGCCCTGGGTACTAAGCCAAGGACGGGTGCATGACTGCCCTTCAGGCTCCACACACCCCTTTCCTTCTCCTGGGAAGGCTCCACAGATAACACAAACCAAGCGGCCTAACAATATAAGAAATTCAGCTCATTCATATACACGCAGAGGCGTAACGCAATGCCCCAGCCCCTGGGGCAGTGACATCACATGACATCGTGTCACATGACATCAATGGCATCAAGTCACATGATGTCTCTTCGAGGTTCTCCCTGGAGGAGGGGTGCTCGCTGCAGTGAGCCATCAAGGAGACCCTTCCCCTTCAAGGGAAACCTTCACAGGAGAAGGGTCACTATGCCACTGCAGTGAGCACCGCCCAGGCCCACCCCGCCCCTCCCCCCAGTCCCTTCCCCCACCCCAAATGAGTACGCCACTGGTGGTGGTAAAACTTTCTCCTGGGCAGCATGGCATCAGGTCCTTCTGGCACCAGGGCTGAGCACCTAATGCTGCTGGTAAGGACTTACCACCAACTCTTGGCCAAATAGGATTGGGCTCTTAGGCTGCAATCCTATACACGCTTACCTGGGAATGAGTTCCTCTGAACCCAATGGGATTTCTAAGTAGACACACAGGATTGTGCTGTAAATTCTGTTTTCTCTTCCCCAGAGCTCAGAAAAATTGACTGAGTGCAGGAGGGGGACAGTTTCTTTTTCACATGCTACTACTAACCCCTCTGGACAGAGGGATTAATCTCTAGAGTTCTGAATCTGACACCTTTCACCAGTGCTGACTTCATTTGAAATGTGTAATTAAAACAGCAGCAGGAAAGTCAATAAGCTGTCATACCCCTGTGTTCCATGAACGTTGTCTTTTTTTCTTCAGATGGTTGGTCAGTTTAGCTGGATTTCTAGGCAGATCAATGCTTTTGTCTGTGTTGCCAGAGGAACCCTCTGTCCTTAAAGGTTCAAAGAGGCAATGGGGAGTGTTTTGTTCTTTCTTAGAGTTACTTTCTTGACTTTGCATTACTTTTATCATAGCTTTAGCAAGATGTGCCTCATGATAAACAGGAGTGAAAGGAAAACCTTTATTAAACTGTGTGTGTGTCCTTTGACTTTTTAAGAAATTTTATCCCACCTTTACCTCCAAAGATCATCTGTAAAAAAAAACTCTGTAAAAAAACAACAATTCTGTGGTAAGAATTGAACGCTCCAGCCATGCAAAGGCAGCAGTTGCTAAAAGCAGAAATGCTATCTGCTGCAGTTGCCTCTTTTTTTGCATTCAGCGGACAAAGCTATTGCTCATTTTAAAGCAGACTGCTGCAAAACTATGCTGTTCCACGAGGACAGCAGGGCCTAGATATTGTATTGTGAAATACAAAACTCACCAAGCAAACTTTACAGGTGATTGGCCCGAAAAAGACTGCATACAGCTACGGTTGGGTTAAAAAAATTTTGTCGCATATCTCACCAGAAATAATTTAAATTCGGTTTATTGTTAGATCTGGGGAAAACAGTACGTAGCATATGTATCAAAAGCTTCATGTTGGAATAACACTGTGCTGGAATATGTTGGTATCCGTATCTGTCCAGTTGTATTCATGCCATACCACCTGCTCTCCCGCAAAAAAATCTAATCTCATTCTCCAAATGATGATGCTCCACCAAATGTTGCACGAAAGGAGCAACCTGCTCTCCCCTAATTCTGCTCTCGTGCTTTGAAATTCTAATTCTTAATGGTCTGCTAGTCTTACCTGCACACATTGCTGGACACCCCCTCTGCCTTAAATAACCATTGGTACAACCATGGGTGCAACAACATGTAAAACATGCTGTCTTTCCGTGTCTTTTCTGTGGGGAAAAACCCCCGATAAAGAAACTTCAGACAGAAGAATTGCAGACGAGATGTGCAACATCCGCCAGGAAAATGACCTGTAATGGCATCTAATCGCCTCTTTCGGCTCTCTGTCATGTCTGAGCACATGATAGAATCACAGATGGCCTTGATTCATCTGTAACCAAAATTAGGAAGATTAGGTGGGTATGTTCAGGGAGTTCCTGTTTGGAGTGTCAGTGTTTAAGGATAATCTTCCTAATGGCAGCAGTCAAGTGTGTACTTTCTAAACCAAGGACTTTTCTATCTGTAGAAAATTGGTGTTGGTATTTCAGAAGAGTTTACCTAGCCAGCCAGAGGCGTTTCTACAGGGAGGGCAGAGCTCTAAGTTTTGCAAGAAGCCTTACCTTGCAGTGGAAATCACTCCTCTCCTGCACCGTTTTAGCCAATCCTCACAGGGAAAAGCAACATCTTGGCGTTGCTGACTGGCTACAGCAGCAAGGGAGAGGAGGGGTTTACCTGACAGGGTAAGGCTTCTTGCAACACTTGGAGCTTTGCCCTCCCTGTAGAAACGCCACTGTAGCCAGCCAACCCAGGGGTGGACCCCGATGCAGCAGACAGTTGGAGCAATGAGCTGAAAACCAACAGTTAGGGGAGGTGCTGTACCCTATGTCTATCCACTACTTCCCTGTTACGACTGCCTGTCTGGCCATTCCACTTGGCCTGTGGCTCCCCAACATTTTCGATTGGTGGCTCCCTTGACTTATGGGGCCTTTGGCTGTGGCTCTCCATTAGGGCTGCAATCCTAAACATTGTATAAGGCTGTGGTTTTTGTTTTTGTTTTCTTTTGCAAGGGTTCTGCAGCTCCCCAGAGAGCCATCATCCTTAATGACTAAAATTGTAGAAGGGGATGACAAACCTAGAAGGTATCATTCCATTTTCTGGAATGTTTTTATTTGTTTTATTTATTTGAAGAATTTATACCCCGCCTTTCCCATGCCGAAGCAAATGCCCAAGGCGGCTTACATGAGCAGGCTGGTCTAAACCACCATTTTTTCCAATGGGGTTTTTACAAGTCTACAGTATTCTTGTGATCTGCCAATCCTCAGGCCCAGATGTTGCCTTCACCATGTGGTTCTCTCCTCTGGCTGCCTGCCGTCAAGCCTCAGCAGGCAATCGCAACTCAAGCCTGGACAGGTCCTCAAGGTCGTATTCCCTTCTTTGCCGGCTGGCCTCCTCACACACTCCCCCGCAACTCTCACGTGCGGTGAGCTAATCAGCTCCACAGCGACCCCGTTCTGCCACCACAGGTACTGCAGCTTGTCACAGCCTGGCATCCATCTCCCATCCAAAAGCAAACCGCAGATTTTCCTGCTTAGCTTCAGGCAGTGCCAGCAGCTCAACCATCAGTCCACACTTCCTGCCTGACAGTTTCGACAGTCACTGCTACACACATGTGCACGCATTGATTGTTTAGAAATGCGTCTATTCCACTACCTCCGAAAACATTTTGCCGCCCTACCAAGAGATTTGCCGCCCTACCATAGAGATTGCTATGGCATCTTCCTCCCAGAGCCCCAAGCTTCTTTCTCTCCCAATTTGCTGCCAATCAGCAAGGACAGAAGACACAAAGTTGCATCTCGTTCAAATGTAAACAATGACACCCAACCAGAACCAGGGGGAGAAAAATGCAGAATCTGTGTTCTTGACAAGAGAGGTTTCTCTGTGCCTCTGTCTCCCTCTGTCTCCTTCTGTCTCTCCCACCCGCTTTGTGCAGCATTCAATTTTCTCTTGACTTGTGCGGGCAGATTACCAAACCAGTCTCTACCATTCTTTGAGGCTGCTGTATAAAACTACAAGGCAGTAAAGACCTAGAGACAGGGAGGGGAGCGCCCAAGCAGGATGAAAAGGATCATGCAAGGAATACAATTAGTTTGCGACAAGGAGACAACTGAGGGAGAAAATATTGCGTGTATCTATTCAAAGCATTGGAATTTTTTTTCCAAGGGTCAACGTATTTTTTTCCCCTCTGATTCCCTCTCGGCAGCCAAAGTCTGAAAGATGTGTATTAAAACTCAAAATAATCTTCCGACGCACAGCAAGGCCACAAATTGCTTCTTCAGCATCGAAAGTGCTTTGTAAGATAGTACACTCCGGCTTCCTGCAAAGTGCTAGGAATCCTCTGGAATTCATTATAGATTCACTGATCATCGGATGTCAGGCAGGATTCAATAGCTGCTGTAGCACAGCGGCCAGAAATGGGAGCTAAGGAGTCACTAGTTCAAGTCCCAGTGTAGATGCAAGCACTGTAGATCAATTAGGCATGTGCTTCAGCCCTTAGTTAGCAATAGAAGAGTTTGCACATATACAACACACACAGGAACTTTTGTGAAGTACTCCACTTTCTCCATCACAAAGCCATACCAGATTAAAGACAGGCAGCAGGACTTTCAGGGCACAATCCTAACCAATTTTCCAACACCGGGGTAAGAGTAATGCAGCTCCCAGGTGAGGAATACATCATGAGGAAGGCAGGGCTGGATGATTCACAAGCTGGAATCAAGATCGCTGGGAGAAATATCAACAACCTCAGATATGCAGACGACACCACTCTAATGGCAGAAAGTGAGGAAGACTTAAAGAACCTGCTGATGAGGGTGAAAGAGGAAAGTGCCAAAATTGGCTTGAAGCTCAACATTAAAAAAACTAAGATCATGGCCACCACTCCCATCACTTCCTGGCAAATAGAAGGGGAAGAAATGGAAGCAGTGACAGACTTTATCTTCCTGGGCTCCAAGATCACCGCAGATGGTGACTGCAGCCATGAAATTAAAAGACGTTTACTTCTTGGGAGGAAAGCTATGGCGAACTTAGACAACTTAATCAAAAGCCGAGACATCACCCTGCCAACAAAGGTTCGCATAGTCAAAGCTATGGTTTTCCCAGTAGCTATGTATGGCTGTGAGAGCTGGACCATAAGAAAGGCAGAGCGCCGAAGAATAGATGCTTTCGAATTATGGTGCTGGAGAAGACTCTTGAGAGTCCCCTGGACTGCAAAGAGGTCCAATCGGTCCATCCTACAGGAAGTCAAGCCTGATTGCTCCCTGGAAGGACAAATGCTGAAGCTGAAGCTCCAATACTTTGGCCACCTGATGAGAAGAGAGGACTCTTTAGAAAAGACCCTCATGCTGGGAAAGATTGAAGGCAAAAGGAGAAGGGGGCGGCAGAGGATGAGATGGTTAGATAGTGTCACCGAAGCGATGAACATGAAATTGGGTGAACTCCGGAAGCTAGTGGAGGACAGGGAGGCCTGGCGTGCTGTGGTCCATGGGGTCGCGAAGAGTCGGACACGACTTAGCGACTGAACAACAACAACAAAGGTGAGGAAACAAACATATCCTTACCTTGAGGAGGCCTCCATGACTACTACTCCACTGCAGGATGCAGCACATGCCCCATTGGCACAACTATGTCCATGCTGGAAAATTGGTTACGATTGTGCCATCATTCTGCTTTGGCTTTGTGGTATTAGCATGTGTTCAGGAATCCCATTCAAAGGGAGTACAATGCGTCCTGTCCTTGTTTTGGTACAGCATCATGATGCTGTATTGTAGTCGAATCTGATTGGCTGTGCAGTGATAGGACATGGCTGTATCATCTGTGTGTTCCTGATTGGCTGGGAGTGATTCAGGGAGAAGTTAAAAACAAGACGCTGATGTTCCAGATCGAAGAAAGAAGCAGCAAACAGCATGCAAAAAAATAATAAAAAAAATGCAAGCAAATTCGTGAGAGTTTTATTCTCAAGAACTAACTGCTTTTCATGACAAGTTTTCATGGACAATAATTTGCTATTAATAAACTGACCTGTCTTTCAGAATACTTATACAAAGATTATGTATTTGGAGCACTCTGGGTACTTGAAAATGTTAGATAACAGCTTAACATTTCTGTGTCTATAAGTGCCTGTTCCAACATTCCACCTTACTACAACGTAACCAAGAAACAGAAACAAGTATGGACTATGCTAGTGAATAGAGAGGGCTGTGCCGATATACATTATATTAGTACAGTTCTACATGTCGGAGATCACCCGTAACTGGGTAGAAGGTGGGGCCGGTCATCTTGCTTATTTATTTATTTATTGATTTATTGATTTATTGAATTCATATCCCGCCTTTTTGCCCGAAGGCACTCAAGGCGGCATTACAATAAAAAAGCAATAAAAACAAAGTTTACATTAAAAAAACAATTAAAAACAATGTAAAAATACAATTAAAAATTTAAAAACAGCAAGCAACAAACCCCGTGGATCATAAGATTAATAAGATTAAAGAGATATAGCCTGCCAACAGTTAAAAGCTTTTTGAAATAAAAAGGTCTTCAGCCCCCGCCAAAATGTTAACAACGAGGGGGCAGTTCTCAATTCGAAGGGGAGGGTATTCCAAAGTTGGGGGGCCACCACCGAGAAGGCCCTCTTCCTGGCTGCCACCCCTCTCACCTCAACTGGTGGCGGCACAGTCAAAAGTGCCCCCCCCAGATGATCTGAGAGCACGGGTAGGATTATATGGAAGAAGGCGGTCCCTCAAATACCCTGGACCTGAGCCGTACAGGGCTTTAAAAGTCAAAACTAGCACCTTGAATTGGGCCCGGAACAGAACCGGCAGCCAGTGTAGTCGCCGAAGCAACTCCATGAAGCAACTTTATGTCCAGAAAGGCATCTCTACATTTTTTTAGCAGGTGTTTTCTATTCCTATGGGGGGAAAGTAAAGAATGCATTTATGGATAGCTTTGTGGTGGGTGACATAACTGCCTTCCACACCTTAAACTGGGGGGTCCTAGGTAGCATTGCCTGATTGCATCCCAAATATTGAGACTTTTGATAGGCCTGATGGTGTCACAAGACTCCCAGCAGTGAAGGGATGGAGCTCAAGATGAAACCTCAAATTACCCGAGACAAAACGTTGGCTCTCCATCTGAGGAAAAAAAAAATAGCGCAAAAGCTGGGCAAACAAGGTCATTTTGCAAAATCTGGTAACCCCAATGTGGTAACTCCACATCGATGAGGGGCCTGCATAATGTGTGCAGAACATTAAGAGAAAGAGGCATTGGGCACAGAGATGCATGACATGCCAGTGGCATTCCTAGTGAGGTGGGACAAAACGCTAAGTTTTGCAGGAGTCTGAACTCCTGTATAATACAGCCCCATCTCCTCACCTTCGGAGCTCAGAGAGCTGGCTCAGAAAATTTGCTCTCTGAGCCATGAATGGTTCTGAAGGCAAGTGGGTTGCTTTACACAGGAGCTCAGACCCCTGCAAAGCTTAGCATTTGCACACACACTACGGAATGCCACTGCAGCATGCCTTAAATCCCCTCGCAGGAAACAAACTCCTTCTCCACACACCCCACATGTCATGTTTAGAGTGTTACTATTCTCCCTACCCCTTTCATGGATCACTGCCTTGTCGTGGCGAAGGGGCTTGAGTAGCTCAATGAAGCTGTGAGCTATGCCATGTAGGGCTACCCAAGATGGACAGGTCACAGCAGAGAGTTCTGACTAAACGTGGTCCGCTGGAGAAGGAAGTGGCAACCCACTCCAGTACTCTTGCCAAGAAAACCCCATGGATTACAGAACAAAAAGGCTAAACGATATGACACTGGAAGATGAGACCCTCAGGTCGGAAGGTGTCCATTATGCTACTGGGGAAGAGCAGAACACAAGTACTAGTAGCTCCAGAAAGAGTGAAGTAGCTGGGCCAAAACTGAAAGGAAGCTCAGCTGTGGATGTGTCTGGAAGTGAAAGGAAAGTGCGATGCTGCAAAGAACAATACTACATAGGAACGTGGAACGTCAGATCTATGAATCAAGGCAAGCTAGATGTGGTCAAACGTGAGATGTCAAGGCTGAACATCGACATCCTGGGAGTTAGTGAACTAAAGTGGACAGGAATGGGAGAATTTAATTCAGATGACCATTATATTTGCTACTGTGGGCAGGAATCCCTTAGAAGAAATGGAGTAGCCTTCATAGTGAACAAGAGAGTGAGAACAGCAGTACTGGGGTATAACCTCAAAAATGATAGAATGATTTCCATTAGGATCCAAGGCAAACCTTTCAACATCACAGTAATCCAAGTCTACGCCCCAACCACTGGTGCTGATGAGGAAGAAGTTGACCGCTTCTATGAAGACCTAGAACAGCTTCTAGAATTAACACCCAAAAAAGATGTCCTTCTCATCATAGGGGATTGGAATGCTAAAGTAGGCAGTCAAGAGGTAAGAGGAATAACAGGCAAGTTTGGTCTTGGAGTACAAAATGAAGCAGGGCAAAGACTGATAGAGTTCTGTCAGGAGAACACATTAGTCATAGCAAACACCCTTTTCCAGCAACACAAACGGCGACTGTACACATGGACTTCACCAGATGGTCTACATCGAAATCAGATTGATTACATTCTTTGCAGCCAAAGATGGAAAAGTTCCATACAGGCAGTCAAAACAAGACCTGGAGCTGACTGTGGCTCAGATCATCAGCTTCTTCTTGCCAAATTCAGGCTTAAACTGAAAAAAGTAGGGAAAACCGCTAGGCCCTCCACGTATGACCTAAATCAGATCCCCTACGAATATACAGTGGAGGTGACAAATAGATTTAGGGGCTTAGATTTGGTAGACAGAGTGCCTGAAGAACTTTGGACGGAGGTCTGTAACATTGTACAGGAGGCAGCAACTAAAACCATCCCAAAGAGGAAGAAATGCAAGAAGGCAAAGTGGCTGTCTGACGAGGCTTTACAAATAGCTGAGGAAAGGAGAGAAGCCAAAAGCAAGGGAGAAAGGAAAAGATATACCCAACTGAATGCAGATTTCCAGAGAACAGCAAGGAGAGATAGGAAGGCCTTTCTAAATGAGCAATGCAAAGAAATAGAGGAAAACAACAGAATGGGGAGGACTAGAGAACTTTTCAAGAAAATTGGAGATGTCAAAGGACAATTTCATGCTAAGGTAGGCACAATAAAGGACAAAAATGGCAAGGACCTAACAGAAGCAGATGAGATTCAGAAGAGGTGGCAAGAATACACAGAGGAACTCTATAAGGCCGATCTAAATGTTCCTGATAACCACAGTGGTACAGTCACTGAGCTCGAACCTGACATCCTGGAGAGTGAAGTCAAGTGGGCTTTAGAAAGCCTCACTAACAACAAAGCTAGTGGAGGTGACAGCATTCCAGCGGAATTACTCAAAATCTTAAAAGAGGATGCTGTCCAAGTGCTGCTCTCCATATGCCAGCAAATTTGGAAAACCCAACAGTGGCCACAAGACTGGAAAAGATCAGTTTACATTCCAATCCCAAAGAAGGGCAATGCCAAAGATTGCTCGAATTACCGCACCATTGCACTCATTTCACATGCTAGCAAGGTCATGCTCAAAATCCTACAAGCTCGGCTTCAGCAGTATGTGAATCGAGAACTACCAGATGTACAAGCTGGTTTCCGAAGAGGCAGAGGAACTAGAGATCAAATTGCCAACCTTCGCTGGATCATGGAGAAAGCAAGAGAGTTCCAGAAAAACATCTACCTCTGCTTCATTGATTATGCTAAAGCCTTTGATTGTGTGGATCACAACAAACTGTGGCAAGTTCTTGAAGAGATGGGAGTTCCAGACCACCTGATCTGCCTTCTGAGAAACCTTTATGCGGGTCAGGAAGCAACAGTTAGAACTGGACATGGAACAACCGACTGGTTTAAAATTGGGAAAGGAGTACGACAAGGCTGTATATTGTCACCCTGCTTATTTAACTTATACGCAGAGTACATCATGAGGAAGGCAGGGCTGGATGACTCACAAGCTGGAATCAAGATTGCTGGGAGAAACATCAACAACCTCAGATATGCAGACGATACCACTCTACTGGCAGAAAGTGAGGAAGACCTAAAGAACCTTTTGATGAGGGTGAAAGAGGAAAGTGCCAAAATTGGTTTGAAGCTCAACATTAAAAAGACTAAGATCATGGCAACCACTCCCATCACTTCCTGGCAAATAGAAGGGGAAGAAATGGAAGCAGTGACAGACTTTATTTTCCTGGGCTCCAAGATCACCGCAGATGGTGACTGCAGCCATGAAATTAAAAGACGTTTACTTCTTGGGAAGAAAGCTATGGTGAACCTAGATAGCTTAATCAAAAGCCGAGACATCACCCTGCCAACAAAGGTTCGCATAGTCAAAGCGATGGTTTTCCCAGTAGCCATGTATGGCTGTGAGAGCTGGACCATAAGAAAGGCAGAGCGTCGAAGAATCGATGCTTTTGAATTATGGTGTTGGAGAAGACTCTTGAGAGTCCCCTGGACTGCAAAGAGATCCAATCGGTCAATTCTCCAGGAAGTCAAGCCTGATTGCTCCCTGGAAGGACAAATGCTGAAGCTGAAGCTCCAATACTTTGGCCACCTGATGAGAAGAGAGGACTCTTTAGAAAAGACCCTCATGCTGGGAAAGATTGAAGGCAAAAGGAGAAGGGGGCGACAGAGGATGAGATGGTTAGATAGTGTCACCGAAGCAATGAATATGAAATAGGGTGAACTCAGGAAGCTAGTGGAGGACAGGGAGGCCTGGCGTGCTGTGGTCCATGGGGTCGCGAAGAGTCGGACACGACTTAGCGACTGAACAACAACAACAACAATTCTCCCTACTTCTCATGTGAAGAATAGATAGAGCTTGAAATCCCCAAGAGTTTTCTAGAGTTGCATTCTTACCCCCTAAATAGAAGGTTTGTTCTCAACATGCTACAAAGGGTTCTGTTCCCAGGGATGGACAATGTGTTTTCACATTCCCCCGGGCAGCTCTCTCTGTCCTGGCAACAGGCAGGCTACTAAAAGACCCTGCCGGATTTACAGTGGCCTTTTTTTTTAAATGCACTCTCTTCAGGAATGTCCAGTAGCCAAAATGCTGGTTGCGTGGTGAATAAATGAAATGTTCATGTAGCTAGCAAAAAAATAAAAATAAAAAATCCAATGTTCATTGAAAAGGAATCAATGACAATCCGAAAGGTATTTTACTCTGTCAACTGTTTTAAAGCCCTTGGGAAAGGAATTTCGGTTGCAGTGAGCATCTATCATTCTGTTAGCTTAGATGCCTTTACCAAAGGATTAGACACATTCATAGAGGATAGTTCTTTCTGTGCTGAATGTTAGACATTTTTGGTGTGAAAAGTGGGCTCTCGGCTAGCTATCCCCAAAACACACCTTTTTTTTTCTTGTTACCTACTGCCTTTATTGCTGTAGTTTCAATATCACTTTTTTTCCCCAATGGTGTTCTTATTGTTACTGGCTACATGATCCTAGCCAATCAGGGTTCAGGCAATTAGTATGAAGATGTCATGGCACTATGTGATAGCACAAGACATATGGCACAATCATATTCAGGTGTATGACAGCTGTACTGAGGACAACAGAAACCCATGAATTGTTTTCAACCTACACTGAGGGAGAAAGAGGGAATGCTGGTGGGTAAACTAGGCCTGTGTTCCCTGAGTTGCTATTATATGCTGCACTGGCAGATTCATCTTCTCTTAGTGCAGTGCGGTAAGAAAGGGAGACGGAAATCTAGTCTAATGCTCCTTCCTCTCAGGCTGGCAAGTCAGGTTGAAAGTCTTGTAGGGCTACTGGGCCTGGGGTTAGGCTATGGTATGTGCTTCTGTCACTAACTCCTTCCCTGGCCTGTTCCTCCTTCTGTTGTGCTCTCCCCCACCAAAACACCTTCTTCCTACCTCTTCAGCTAAATAGCTGGCACACATCCCAATAGCCCCATAGGGGTGACTGCAGCTCTACATGGCATAAGGGGATGTACTGTATCCAGTGGTGTCATCTAAATGATTTAAGAACAGGTACTCACTTTTGATTGGCACATGTCGGGACCCGCCCACCGGAAGTGACGTCATAAGCCAGAAGTGATGTCGTGGCAGGAAGTGACATGAAAAAGCCCTTTTTGAGGCCTCAGGTGATTTTAAACTGACCCAACAGTTGCAACAGTATTCCACAGCACCCCCAGAACATGTTCCTATGTTACGGGGCCAGCCGTAATCCTAGGAACCGGTACTCGCGTACCCCTGCGTACCCCCTGCATGACATCACTGCATAAGGGGATGTACTATATCCAATTGGGAGCAATCGGTCCAATAGGCTTCAAGCTGGCCCTGCCTGGACCAAGACACAACAGTGCCGCATCCTTGCAGACATGCCGATATTTGGGAATTAGAGTTGGCTTTAAGTTCCTAACGTGATCTGAGGTTCCAGCCCTTTCGCCCACTCTAAATGGAATGTCAGGAGTAAATTGTAACCTTTTTAAAAATCATCTGTATTTGCAAGCTCTAATTAGTATGCAGAGGTTGCTAATTAATCAATAGTAGAGCTGAACTCCTACAGGGAACTCAGCTTCGGTCTAGCGGTTTGGCTGTTATAAAGCTTATCTAGCTTATTCTGACTGCCAATATGGTTTAGGAGACCTTGGTGAAGAAATCAATACTTTTGTAACACTTTGGGAGATGCTGATCAGAGCAAAGCCAGCATTAGAGAGCAGGACAGTGTTCCCCTAATGTCTGCTACCTGGGGGTACGATGCTGCTTCACAAGGTATGTTGGTTTTCATGATCAGCTCCCAAAACAAGGGTACAGACAGCATCACCTTAACTCGAGGGTAGCCTAGTTCATATTGCCTCCCTGTACAGGCTCTCTCCCCCCCATATCCATGGGGGTTCCATTCTACCCCCCTGCAGATAAAGAAACCATGGATACAGAAGAACGCTATATAAATAGCAGCCCCCCATGTGCTCCATCAAGATACTAATTACATTACCTTATACACATTGCATTCCTATCCCAAGTAGTCCTGCATCTTCCCTATTTATCCTTCAAGCCGGACAATTCAAAGAGCCAAGATTCCAACACATCCCCCTCCTGAGCAATACAACATGTAAAAGATAAAGGTTTTCCTTCGACCAAATGGTCTAGTCATGACCAACTCCAGAGGGCGGTGGTCTTCCCTGTTTCTAAGCCGAAGAGCCGGCGTTTGTCCGAGGACAAGCTTCCATGGTCATGTGGCCGGCACGACTCTACGCCAAGAAGCGCACGCAACACGTTACCTTCCCACCGAAGTGGTCCCTATTTATCTACTCGTATTTTTACATGCTTTCGAACTACTAGGTTGGCAGGAGCTGGGACAAGCGACGGGAGCTCACTCCGTCGCGCGGTCTTGAACTGCCAACCTTCCGGTCAGCAAGCTCAGCAGCAGCGGTTTAACCTGCAGTGCTACCACGTCCCAATACAACATGTACCAAACAGTAAATAGCCCTATGGCTACTAAGCTCTTCTCTCATACACCACTGTTGGCCCATTTGATGCTTTGCTTATCTCTTTCCCTTTGTGGGCTTGTTCCTGTTGTGTAATCCACAAGTAAATACAAACACAATCATTTGGTGAAAGGGAGAGAGAAACAGCGAACAACAAAGCAAACAATGTCAGGATTTAACTCCGAAGCGGCAATCCTCTCCACAGCCTCATTGCGGGGCATGCTAGGGCAAGATGATTTTCCCCAGTAAGAAGACCTTTAACTTCATAGTTGCTGCAATTAGAACCAGGCCTCTGCTGGACACAGGGAATTGTTCCTTTCCCCTCCCTGCCAAATAGATGTCAGTCAATGTGAGCTGAAATTTCCAACCTGTAGCCTCGATCAGTTATCCTATGAACTTGGAAGGGGAGAGCACACGTTCAGAGGGTTTCAGTAAGAAATATGACCGTTTAGCAAAAGCCCAGTAATCTTAGTTTTCCTTTTTCTGCTTGTCCAGCAGATTATCCAATCTGGCTAAAAAAATGATAATGTCAAATTCTGGGGGAAATTGCATTCTTCTAGTCATGCAGCTGTGCAAGTCCAGCCAAAGTCTGTACCTTCCCCCCGTTTGTGCCATATCCCAGTCGTAGAGGTTGGGGTTCGTGATTCCAGAACCTGAG
>JAJKFI010014105.1:0-30463 GCA_029204185.1 Lerista edwardsae
AGAGAGAGAGAGAGAGAGAGAGAGAGAGAGAGAGAGAGAGAGAGAGAGAGAGAGAGAGAGAACAAAAAGCCTGAAATGTTTCTAAATGCCAGAACGTTGAAACTATCATGCAAGATTTTTCTCACATGCGGCGAGGAATTTTATTTAATTTATATATTTATAGACTATATGCAAGCTGTCTCAAAGTGGCTCACAACACGGTGACACCAGAAAATGCAATAAAAGAACAGCATAAAAGTGCTCGTTGAATGCATTTGTTTAATAAATTTGTGTCTCATCTCTTAAAAATATAACAAATGTTGGAGGCAGTTAGGGGATAAAAATGACCCAAACCCAGTAAATATCAAACTAAATTAAACAGTGACAGCCAAGTGAAAATGGAACAGCAGCAACAAAACAGAGCTAGCTTCCAAATATCAAAGCAATGGTGCTTAAATGAAATCATTTTAGAGTTAAACTGGACATGATCTGGAATACGGTAATGGCCTTTTTTTGTTTGTTTTTTAAAGAGCATATGGGGGAGCAACACTGAGTATTGAGAGAGTTAGGATGGATAAAAGGAAATACTTTTTTACCCAGCAGATAATTAATCTGTGGAACTCCTTGCCGCAGGAGGTGGTGATGGCATCTGGCTGAGGTGCCTTTAAAAGAGGGTTGGACAGATTTCTGGAGGAAAAATCCATTGTGGGCTATAGGCCATGATGGGTTGGGCCACGTCCTTACGTTAGAAGTAGGCTACCTCAGAATGGCAACAGGATGCAAGCATTTTCGTGGTGTGTGTGTGTGTGTGTGTGTGTGTGTGTGTGTGTGCGTGCAGTGATGTCATGCAGGGGGTACGCGGGGGTACGCAAGTACCGGTTTCTAGGATTATGGCTGGCCCCGTCCATTCGCCCGCCCACTCGTAGACTCCGCCCCCTGCAACATTTGAATTTCCTGCACGTTTGAGTTGCCTGCACGTTCTCAGAGCCAGGCAGGCAGGCAGGCAGTGAGCGGAGACTTGCTTTGCCTTGCCACTGAAAAATGAGCTGCTCTGGGGTTTTGGAACTGTTGGGTCACTTTAACATGATGCCAGGCCTCCTTCACATGTTCTGGGGGTGCTGTGGAATACTGTTGCAACTGTTGGATCAGTTTAAAATTGTCTGAGGCCTCAAAAAGGGCTTTTTTCATGTCACTTCCTGCCACGACCTCACTTCCGGCTTATGACGTCACTTCTGGTGGGCGGGTCCCGACACGTGCCAATCAAAAGTGAGTACCTGTTCTTAAATCATTTAGATGACACCACTGTGTGTGTGTGTGAAGACTAGAAGTTGGAGATCTGTTTATCTCCATGCCATGGAAAGCGTCAGCACAGACACCAGCAAAATCAAGCTGCTATCGAAGGCACAAGAGCAGGTTGGCCTGTTGTTGTTGTTTTTCCCCCTGGTCAGTTGGCCGTAGGAGCGCAGACACCCGAGTTGAGAGTAACAAGACAGCGATTGAGTTTGTTGCCGTGACAGCCACAGCCCTCGATTCCATCGCGAGGGAATTTGTTTTCTCCGCTCAACGAGGCGGGATAGCGCCTGCCTCCTTCCTCTGTCCATTACCGCAAGAAATGGAGACGGGAGATTGCCCACCAGCAAGGTAATTTGACAACACGTGTTTATATCAATAGAGAGCTGCATCCGGAGGCAATTACTCCCTGGCCAATTTTGGCTGCAGAAGCGGTTTTCAGCTGTGCTAACACCGGTGATCGGCACCTGCGAGGAGGCTGAATGGCGAAGCGGGAAGGTCGTCCAGAAGGTGATTGTGCACCATTAGCTCGGAGGCTTGAAAGGGAGCTGCAAGCAGAATCTCAGCTTGCATGCCCAAGGATTTTTGTTCCAGGCAGGCAAAAAGGGAAGCCTGGGACTCTCTGAAAAGGCAACCAAATAATACACCTTGAAAGGGGGACCAGGCCGGACAAGAGAGCTGTTGGCGACATGCTCGCTTCCTGGCCCTGCCCGGCTTGCACTTGATGTGCTGGCTGATTAAGTCTCCCCGGCCCCAAGATGCGGAGCTGCTGGCGGACACGCGAGGAGCAGCTAATGACGACGGGAGCTGGCACGCGGGCTAAGTGAGAGTGGCGGGCGGTTGCGAGCGCGAACGGAGGCAGGGGCTGGAGGCGTGAGAGGAGGGAGGTGTCCAGGGTGCTGAATCGCAATGAGAACAAAGAAGGCCGGGCAGGAGATGCAGGGAGGACTAGTTCGCGCATGCGTGCTTCTCACTTGCTGACTCGCCCGTGCAAAGGGGCCAGCCTGGGTGAGCCACACCAATCAATCAATCAATCAATCAACCAACCAACCAATCAATCAATCAATCAATCAATCAATCAATCCACAGGTACTTATATACCGCTTTTCAACGCGAAGTTCACAAAGCGGTTTACAGGCTTTACCAGACAGAACTTCTCCGGCAGCTGAGAAGCAAAGTGCGTCAGTGGAGTGCGGCCACTCACGGAGGCCTGCTGCACTCCAAGAGTGTGGCAAATGCACTTTATGGCACATTGGCAACCCTTCTGAACGGCCACAAGCAGTGATGTCATTCAGGGGGAACAGACCAGAATGGGTGTTCCGGATCCTAACGGGCTCCGTGGCTGGTTCCGGGTTCCCGACAAGTGCCAATCAAAGGTGAGTTCCTGTTCCTAAATCATTTGAATGACACCACTGGCCACAAGTCCCTTGTGCCAGCCTAACTGCAGGTTAGGGTTGTGCCCTGGGAGAAACTGTCGTTCAGCCATTTGCAATGGAGCTGAACAAATCACACAGAAAAGGAGGCATGCGCCCTGACTTTATGTAGCCAATGGGGCTTTACAGTCTTGGCTTACTCAAGGGATTGATTACATGGAGGTTAGCTGGGTTTCTAAAGGCACAATCCTAACCTGAAGTTAGGCGGGCACAGTGCACTTACAGTGCACGTACAATGCACTTGTGCCAGACCAGGAATGTTGCAAATGCACAGTAAAGCACATTTGCACCACTCTCTGAGTCAGGGAGGATGAGGCACATCCGTGTGCAGGCCTCCCTGACTCAGAGAGTGGTGCAAACGCATTTTATAGCATGTTTGCGACTCTCCTGAGCCGGCACAAGTCCCTAACTCCAGGTTAGGATTGCACCCTGAATCTCTCCTTCCAAGACTTCAGGTGTGTTTCTTTGGCCCGAAGGGTGCAAATTCAAGTTTCCTTCTTTGCCAATCAAGAGGGAAGATGCTCAAAGGACAACATCCCAGGATGACGGCTAATGAATCAGGATATTTCAGTAGCCTTTTTAGGATGCTGAAGCACCTCAGAAGCCTCACAGGAGGTAACTGGAATGGTCCAAAACAGGGAAAGATCTGGGATTATCACTGTATAATAGGGGAAGGCTGACCTCTTAAGTGGTATTCTGCATAATCAGTAATGGAGCTTGCCAAACCCTCTGGGTTGAAGGTGAATAGCAGTGTCTGAGAGAAAGAGACAGAGCAATGGACCTGCTGTGTCTGATGGTGCACGTACGATTAACATTGCCCCTTGTCTGTTAATCAGCTCAGCCTTTAGTTGATTAATCTACCAATTAAAACTTGCAGTTCTAGGAAGAAGTTATAGCAAGAGAGGAGTGGAGGAAGGCACCCACTCCCAAAGCCCAAACCATTCCCAGTAAGAGCGGAACAGCTGGAATAAATATTAGTGCATCTTCTGTAGCAATAAAAAATTAATTTGCTATTACAGGAACGGAGTCTGCTATTACAAAGAAGTGTTTGTGCTGAACATTGCTGGCAGGGATTGCTTTCCGTCTAGCCCATTCTGTTTTATTCATTTCCACCCGTTTCCCGCAGCCGTGGATCACGGCACAAGAAGATTGCAGTGGTCTGATCTATCCGTACGTCCCCTGGGGAATACTGTGCATGTGTGCGTGCCCCCTTACCAAGAGCAGCTCACTTGTCATAGGCAGATTTAAAAGGTGCACACCAGGCGCCTGATAGATATCAATCTTCAGCCCCACAGACAATACCCAACCTTAAAAACATTGTTCTTTGCAAAACTCTCCACGTTAGACATTTATAATGCAATGCCAGAGCAGCCTCCATCATTTGGTACTCAACCAGTCACACTTTGCACACCACTGTGCACACCACTTGCACACCACTGTGTTTGTGGGGAGGGGAGGTGCACTGCAAAAAGGAAACCGGTAGACTCTTACTTTTTCTGGTGCTTTTTTTGGTCCTCGCTGTGGAGCCACCCAAAATGTCTTAGTTCAGCGGGATCACCCATCAATTTGCTCTTTGGAAAACCTTCCCAAAATGTTTCTCTTTTGAATCCTGATTTCTGTTACTGCTAGGCCCTGTGAGGGCCAGGGGACCCACCACTGATTAAACCCTGTAAAACATCTGTATAATCTGGCTCATCTCCTCAGGTCATCACAGAAGACCCTCTTATAAGGGCCACTACCCATAGAGGTACAAGAGGTGGCAGCAAGGAATAGCCTTCTCAGTAGTGGCACCAACCCTACGGAACTCCCTTCCTCTTGATTTACAAACTGCTCTCTCCTTAGAAACCTTCAGGTGGGGCACCTGAAGGCATTTCTTGTAAGACACACTTTCTGAGTTCTTTGGCCCTTCTTTAAAGTGTGGACATTTGGTTTTTACAGGTGGGTCTGTTTTACAGGCCATCTGCTGCTGCATTTGCACTTGTTCTGTATTGTATTTGTGTTTTATCGTAATTGTTTGCAGGTTGTTTTAACGTTTTATGAGTTAGGCTGCATTGTAATTTTTTAATTGTGTTGTATAAGTTTTATTCTGTTGTTAGGCCATCTTGGGTCTCCTCCAGGTGGAGAAAGGCCGGATAAGAAACACGGCAGATAAATAAATAATTGTAATAATGTTGTAATTAGCATGATATGTTTCAGAACAAAAATGAAAAATGACAATTGCGAAGGAGCTATACCGTGCTTAAACTGAGAAATGGTATACAATGAGCAAAAATGCCAAACATTACCAAATGATCTGACAAAAAACAAATTGCTGCAGGCCGGATAAAATCTTGTGGCAAGCTGTGTCTGGGGTCCAGGCCATAGTTTGGAGACTCTTGAAAGTAGCAACTTAACCCCTGCTAACTGGGCAAGAGGCACTTTTTCAAGTGGTGTCCTCTTATATTTAGCAAGGGGAGAGCAATTGCCCCTTTTCACCCCAGCACAGTGTCTTTCTCGTGGCTGTTGCTGGTGGTGTTCTCCATTCCTTTAGATTGTGAGCCTTTTTTGGGACAGGGAGCCATTTAACTTTAATGTTATTATTTGCCTGTAAACCGCTTTGTGAACTTTATGTTGAAAAGTGGTATATAAATACTAGTGATTGATTGATTGATTGATTGATTGATTGATTGATTGATCTTCAGCAGGTGTAGATGGACAGTCCCAATCTCAGTCAAACTTTCTCCACAGTACTGTTTGTGACGATAAAATGTGTACTGAAACCAACTGCTATCATCTCTTTGAAGAAAGGACAAAAAGAAACAAATCGTCCAAGTTTAAAAAATACTGGTTTGCTCAGAGAAGCAGAATACTTTTGGGATGGGTTCTCGGGTGGAACCAGTAGAATACTAAGTATATTTTCTGTGGCTGCCGGTGAAATTATATATATTTTAATGAAGTCACAAGCATTAGTGGCACAAGCATAAAGAACTCTGCACTTAAGTGACTTTGGGAATAAAATGATGATTTGGCGTTCCAGAAATTACAGGCGCCTTTCTCCTCGGCTGTATTAAAACGTTTATTAGGCTGCTGCAATAACAAGGCTTGTTTTCTCTCTGTAATCATGAGCTTGGTGCAAATGATCCCATTCCATAGTGCCGTAAACGGAACAGCAAGGCCCTTATGAAGATAGCAGGAAGAGCTGGCATACAGCTGTGGCTCCATGACTGAGCTCAGAGCCGGCCCCCTATGAGATAGGTTGAGCCCATTGCATCAGGCAGCAGATTATTGGGAGTGCTGATACCGGCGTGCTTTTTAGAACATGTGTATCATTTGCACAAAGGGGAAACTAATTAAGTATTTATTGACAAATGGTTCAGTTACTCCACCGTATTTCTGGAACAGATTGTGGGGTGGTCACAATCAGTGATTTTCAACCCATAGAAATATTTGCCAGCCATGTTTAAGGGGTCCTCACTGGTCACAGGAACTATTCTGAAGGTCCCTGCAGCCTCAGGAAGATTCAGAGATCTTTTGGCACTTCCTGCCGCACTCTGCCGTCTTCCTGAAGGTCTCTGCTGGATTCTTCTGAGGACAGATATGGTTCCCCTTGCTCCAAATCCCATCAATTCAATGACTCGTGATCTGCAAATTCACTGTCTGCGAGGTTTTCCAAGAGCCTAACCTTAGTGGACAATGAGGATTGGCTGTAATTCTGAGTCCATTTCCTGTGTAGAGACCGTGAGACAGAGGGGGAGAAGCAGAAACACAGACCCCAAAGACTCCAGGCCTGAGTTCCGTGAGCATTAAGCACATTCCAAGCTAGTAGAGGATTTTTCTCTGCTGCATGAGGATCAGGCAGAGATATGCCTGCTTGGTGTTTTTTTTCCAAGGGCATGTAATATTTCTAATAATTTCACAGACAGCTCTGTACGTCTCCAAAGCAAGCGGTCACGCCTGTGCTTCTCAGCATGACTCTCCTCGTGGTTTAATTTGGTATTGAGATTCAGGGCAAAGCACGGCTAATTAAAACAATGAATGCCGGGGGACGGTTTCTCCACGTAGGGCTGACCAGTGTCTGTGAGAGGAGTGCGCACAAGCGCATGCATGCTCACCATTTGCTGCAGGAACATGATCCTTCCGTCCTAGCTGCCACCAAGGGAGGAGAGACGCCGAAGCAAGAGTCGGTTGCAAGTCCCAGGGAGACTCCCCAGCACACTAAAGCTGCGCTGAATTTGGCGCAGACCCACCGGCCTCGCTAATCCACAGAGGCAGATCTAAAGGGGGGCAAAGCTCTAAGTCTTGCAAGAAGCCTTACCTTGCAGTGGAAAACACTCCTCTCCTGCACCGTTCTAGCCAATCCTCACAGGGAACAGCAACATCTTGGCGTTGCCTACTAGCTATAGCAGCAAGGGAGAGGAGGGATTTACATGACAGGGTAAGGCTTCTTGCAACACTTAGAGCTTTGCCCCTCCTTAGATCCACCTCTGCTAATCCAGCACAGTTTAGGGTTGTGCTCTAAAAGGCTGGGAGCACAATCCTAACCTGGATTTAGGCCGGCGCAGTTAGGCCAGCAAAGTTTGGCCAGCACAAGGGGGACTTGTGCTTTTGGACCTAAAGCACTTTTGGACCACTCTCGGAGTCAGGGAGGATGGCGTGTATCTGTGTGCTGGTTTCTCTGACCACGAGAGTGGTTCAAAAGTACTTTACGGTGTCCCTTGTGCTGGCCAAACTTCACTGGCCTGACCGTGCCAGCCTCACACCAAGTTAGGTTGCGCCCTGGGTGATGTAATGATGAATCATGATTTCTCCAATTTGAGTCATGCTTCTGCTCAGAAGATTTAGTCGAGAGGGTTAAGGCTTCCGTTTGCCTGAAGATAAGAGCTGAAGATCTGAAGGTCGCCAGTTCGGGACAGCCGGAAGTCTCTGTGAGCGGCAGACCTCGTTAATTGCGACTGATTAACAGCTGAGCTTCGGCTGCCTTGTGTGAGGGGGAGTTGTGCTGAAGTTCAGCCGCTTCTCTGGTGGGAGCAGGGAAGCCGCTTATCAGCCAGCAAGAAGACAAACAGGTGGCCAGAAAGAAGGACTAAATCCAGAAAGATCCATCTGTATGTGTGTAGTTCTTGGAAGATAGAACATTTCTGTAAGAATTGTAAAAACCTTCGGGTTTCTGAATAAAGTCTGCCTATGTAAACCGCCTTGAGTTGTAGTCATTAGAGAAATCTGGTGACCTAAGAAAGTCGGTATATAAATCCAATTATTATTATTATTATTATTATTATTATTATTATTATTATTATTATTATTATTATTATTATTATTATTATTATTATTATTTGTTGGCTTTAGACAAGCCACTGCTCCTCAGCCTTCTCCATCTGCAAAAAGGGGATATTAATGCCCACTCATCTACGGCATTGCTGTAAGGACTGCAAAACGATCATTCACGTGGAGTCCCTCGAACACTCGGATGTGCTACACAAACGCTTATTGCTATTATCAAAGGAACGGGCATGGTACACTGCCAACGTACGGAAATGAATTCTGGATATATTAACCGGCATGCTATGCATCCCCATCCAGGGACAACAGCTGTTTGAATACTCCAGTCGCTTACGAGCCCAGAGATGAATGAGAAAGAGGCGCATTAGGGCTGCTCACACAGTGGATTAAAATGTCTATCATTCTTGCTGTCACCAAAGAACAGTTTTAAATAGGAGCTTTCAGTTCAGAACGTTGCATAACCGGCTTTCTTACAATAGCTGGCTGCCTAGCAAAGGGGGACTGTTCGGCTAGGAATAGGATGCTGTTATAGAGAGGGAAAAGAGGTTTTCTTTTCTTCCCATGCAGTTCTTATAGGCAGCCACGTTTATGGGGGCGATAACATTGTACTGCTATTTTCCCTTGCTCTCCAAGATGTTTAATGATCGTGCAACAGGCAACCGTTCCTAACCTCACTGGGGGAAGGCAATCCTTCTTGCTGTTGTTTCAAAGGCTTAGGGTGCAATCCTGGCCTGTGCTGGAACAGGCAGGCTGACTGGCCGATACTGCAACCAGCGCAGGTTAGGAGCAGGCTGGGGCGCAACTCAAAGCAGGATCGGCTCTAGGAGTGGCAGGCCCCAATGTGGGGTATGCAGGTGGGAGGGCCCATAGAGATATCCTGGTGGTGGCTGCAGGCGATATGCTCACTGCACTGGTACAGCTACACCCCAAAGCGCGGGGCCCAATGTGACAACACTGGTCACATTGGCTTAAGGCTGACCCTGCCGACACAATCCGAAACTGGAGTGAGGCCGGCATAAGCTAAGCCAGCAAAGTTTGGCCAGCACCAGGGCCACCGTAAAGCATGTTCAGACCACTCACGGAGTCAGAGAGGCTAGCACACAGATGTGCGCCCTCCTCCCTGACTCCAAGACTGGTCCAAACACACTTTACGGTGGCCTTTGTGCCGGACAAACTTTGCTGGCTTAGCTTATGCCGGCCTCACTCCAGTTTAGGATTGCACTCTGACTCTTGAGTGAGGGGATTTTATTTCCCTTCCCCCTTGTCACGCACCAGCCAGTCCTATGGGGAAACTGAGATCTGTGCCCACGATTTCATGGGCATAAATCTGAACATCCCAAGTAATGCTGGCCAGGCCAGGATGAGGGGTGAGGATATGGGCTTGGTCACCCAAGTCGGTCCCACTAGTGTGCCATGAATGGTCTTCAGGTGTGCCATGGGAATTTGCGAGAGGGTCATTTAGTAGTTGGGCCACTGGGGGATGTAAGCCCCCCTACTGGCAGTGCACCTTGTCAAGTGGTCCAAACGCTGATGGCGTGCCTTGACCATTTTGTGCCGTGCCAGTGTGCCGTTGGATGAAAGGTTGAAAATCACGGTCCTAGAAGCTGCCGCTGGATGTATACAGTCCAAGGGGCATGGCTATCATGGGGCATGGCTTACCCCTGCTAAGTGGGCAAGAGGCACTTTTTCAAGTGGTGTCCTCTTATATTTAGCAGGGGGAGAGCAATTGTCCCTTTTCACCCCAGCACAGTGTCTTTCTCGTGGCTGTTCCTGGTGGTGTTCTCCATTCTTTTAGATTGTGAGCCCTTTTGGGACAGGGAGCCATTTAACTTTAATGTTATTATTTGCCTGTAAACCGCTTTGTGAACTTTGTGTTGAAAAGCGGTATATAAATACTATTGATTGATTGATATCATGGTGATTGCACAGCAGTGCTCTCCACTCCTAGGTAGAACTTGCTTAATCCTTGATGCACATAACCTCATCTGCCCGGTAAATTTTGCAAGCCACCAAAAATTGGATCATGACCCACTGGAGGGTTCCAGACCCACAGTTTAGCCCACCGCTGGTGCCAATGGCAGATGCTGGACTGAAGCATTTTGTTGCCGTCCTCTTGTCTCATCCCTAAAATCTAGCATTGCGTGTGCCAAGTAAATGCCCTTGAAAATGCCCCTCTTTTGCAGCCCTAAAGAAGTACCTCTACCTTTTTAAAATTCTCGAAGAGGCAAGAAATGCGAAGATGTTTGACTGGCAGCTGCAATCAGCACCCATTCATCGAGTACCACGGAGAGCGCTGATTGCTGCAATCTCAGCCTTGACCTTCCTGGGCTCATCATTCATTAGCAGGATAAATATTTTACTAAAAACAATATCCTTAAAACTCACAGAAGTCAGGGAATGGTTGGGTCATTGGCAGTAGGAAGTGCTACTTCACAGCACCAGTGGCGCTCTGTGGCTCGCCCACCATAAAAAAACAACAACACCCCAGCTTGCTCTTGGGTCTTCAGCAGTTGGTTTGATGTATAGAAATCATTAGGTGAATCTTTTCTGCGGAATGGAAATAAACATGATCACCTGCTAGCGGCTGCTGATCAAGCTGTTCTTACAGGTGTAGCTAAAGACTGATGGAAAAGTTGGCAACCCTAAATTGTCTTGGGATATTTTAATGCTGTGGATTCAATCCATTGCAGGAAGAAACAGGTGCATTTTGCAGATCTGGCATCAATTATTTTTCTTTTTAAATATTTATTGTCAATTCTAAATATTGTGGAAAACTTCACTACCTCCCATTTGTCAAGCTGCCAGTTTTTTATGGCAGAATTCCTGTGCCTAAATAAGGTTGCCACCTTTTTTTTCTTTGAAACAGATTTTTCCTTTTCTTCCATTACAGAAAAAAAGTAATGACTGTATACAATCTGGGGTTTGGAGGCAGCTTTTCTCTGAACACCAGAGGCAAGGGAGTGGCAACAGGATACAGATCTCCTTTTTGCTCCCAAAGGCATTTCTGTGAGATACAAGGAACTAGCTTAGATGGGCCTTTGGCCTGATTCAACAAGGCTCTTATGTTCTCATTTTGAGCCCATTCTGAGCTATAAGACGTTTGCCCAGTGGCAATTTCAACAGTTGCATGAGAGAAATTCTGTCTGGCTCAGAAATGGTCATTAGTACCAGTATTAGGAAACGATTCAAGATTGAGGCAAGTGAGACAGAGATGTCTACCAGCATTATGAGATAGGAATATATAGGAAAATATACATGGTAGTTTTAAACACTCACTGAAAAAAGGCCATAATTGCTGAGCTTCGAACCACTTCAAGAGGGGTTCATCTGAGTTAGGCCGGCACAGTTAAGCCAGCAAAGTTTGGCCGGCACAAGGGACACCATAAAGCACATTTGGACCACTCTCAGAGTCAGGGAGGATGGTGCACATCTGTGTGCTGGCCTCTCTGACTCCAAGCAATGTCCAAACATACTTTACAGTGGCCCTTGTGCCAGCCAAACTTTGCTGGCCTAACTGTGCCAGCCTAACTCTAGGTTAGGATTGCGCCCTAAGTATTATAGCAGATCTTGTCTGGGCAGTGAAGCAGTGTTCCTATGCAGTATTTTTGGTGACGTGTTTTACCAACTGTAAAAACCATCCCTTAAATTTTTTTACCAATAATGTGCTGGAGATTACATTTCTACCAATGTTGCTCTAACGCAGGGGTCAGGGAACTTTTTTACCTTTTACCCCAAAATATATTTAGATACGCCGACGTTACCCCCTTGATTTTATTTTTAATACAGGTACTTACTAAAACTACCAGTTAAAGATAGGTGTCCTCTCAGGAGAGGCACTGTCCTGTCTCTCTCAATGGCGCAGCAACTAGCCAACTCTACTGAAGAAGCGGGCGGACTCGGAGGCGGGGCCTGGGGCATCACGCAGGGAAGCGTGATATACACAAGGGCCTGACTCACTGCACTGCATCAGGTCCTTGTACACTACAGTACTGTAACACACACAGCCAGGCATGCATATAGAACAGTGATGGCGAACCTTTTGGGCTTGGTGTGTCAGAAATTTGGAAAATTCATAACTCAGCTCTGCTGGTGTGTCAAACACCCCCCCCCCCACAGACACACTGCAGGGCTTGTCGTCCAAGTTTAAAGAGAGAGACGAAGGCGCAGACAGCAGGTGCGCTGAGGAACAAGTCTTTGCAGGGAATTGCTTAGATTCATATGCATGCCCAGCTGCTGTCCATTACCCCCAGGAATTTCATTTTTACCCCATTTGGGGTAATTTACCCCTGTTCCCTGACCACTGCTCTAACGCATGGCTGGTAGAAAACGTAAATGCACTACTGAGCAAGGTGAAGGGACTACTGTAGGTGCCCCTGCGTGGCTACTTCAGGTTCGGCTTGAAGGGTTCCAAGCCCATGAAGACTTATGGAGACATCCCCATCTGTTCCTCTCTCTTGATGGCCGCCAGCTGTACCTCTGCCAGCCTCGCTGCCAACGGTAGGTTGCGCCTGTTTTCCCTGGGCTCGAGCGCAGCCTCGGTGCCACCATCTGCAGTGCTGGCAAAGCCCTTCCGCTGAGTTACAGCTTGGTATCTGCTCCCGGGGCCTGTTAGCGTCCGACTGCCTCTAATAGATGTGTTTAATTCTCATGGAAATATTGAACAAACATCAGGGAAATATGTTTTACAGCCTGGAGCCAGCTCTGAGCGCTGCGAACGTTGTTATTGGAGACGGCGCGGATGATTTAAGCGGAGACCTCTGACAAAGACACACACCTGCCCATGAATAAAAAGGCTGCCATTTATTACCCAGGCCATTAATTAGCAGGAGGGAGGGGGGGTCAGGTGATGTGCCTGTTTCAGCTGCCCCAGGGGTGCGGGGAGGATGGTAATGTGCTCCCCTCTTGCCCCTTGGCATTCCACCGAGGAACCATGTGTGCCAGCTGATCTCATTAGGTCACGCCGGCATCCAACCCCTGGCATTAGCTGTGGGCTGATGCTCTGTGATCTATTCAGAGCTTTGGCAATGAATGCAGGAAAAATACAGTGTCGAGCTGGAAGGAAAGTGGCACCGAGCAGGGACCAGCTGGGAGGTCCTTGCGAAGAATTCTGTTGGAGGAGATAAACCTGAATCCAGCCATGAGGTGCTCTGGTGAGCCAGGACGGCATAGTTGTTTGGGAGTTGGATTTAGACCTGGACGATCGGGGTTCAAATCCCCGCTCGGCCACAAAGCTTCCTGGATGTCCAGCAAGGGCCACCATAAAGTGTGCTTGGACCACTCTCAGAGTCAGGGAGGATGGCGCACATCTGTGTGCTGGCCTCTCTGACTCCAGAGCCTCTCTGACTCCAAACATACTTTACGGTGTCCCTTGTGCCGGCCAAACTTTGCTGGCTTGGCGTATGTTGGCCTAACTCAGTTTAGGATTGTGCCAGTGGATGATCTCTCAGGTGCAGCCACCACGCAGGGTTACTGTGAGGACAAAAGGTGGCAAGGGACGATGTACACCACCCCAGGTTCCTTGGCGCAAGACCTTTTCCATGTGAAAAATAAATATCGCTAAAGGAAGATGCTTGGAGTCAATACGGCAGCAAGCACAGTTTCCAAACGTACGTTGTAATCAGCGGGGATCATGAAACCTACAGGACTGCTGCTGAGCCATGTAAGGCAAAGCAAAGCAAACCCCTGCACAAAGCACCAAGTCGTGACTGACTCATTGCAGCATTACCTAGACAGACTTACAGCCAGTGGTGTTATTCAGGCGGAACGGCCCGGTACACCGTTCCGCCAGTTCGTCAGACGGGCCCCAGCTGCACCGCCTCTCCGGAGGACGGGCGAGCTGCTGCTGGGCCCGCCCGCCCTCCCTTGCGTCCAGAATCGCTCTAAAATGGAGCAATTCTGGCGCAGTGAGGCTTGGTGGGGGCGTGGCAGCCCTCCGCCATAGGGGCGGAGGGCTGTCAATCATCCGAGCGTTCCGGTAGTTGGCGCGCTCGGATGACATCACTGCTTACAGCCCAATCCTATCCTGCGCTGGAGTAGGCGGGCTGGCCGGCCTGTGCGGTATCCAGAGCAGGGTAAGAGGTGGCTGCAGTGCAACTGTTAGTAATGGGATATTTATCCCCTTGCCCAGAGTAATGGCCCAGCCACTTCTGTGGGTCTACTAGGATCTGCACCAGTGAAATTGCTGGTGCAAATCTGAGCAGCCCAGTATAATGCAGGGCTCGCCAGGAGAGAGGCTAGAATATGGTCTTAGTTGCTCAGGCCGGTCACCCCTCCTCCCATGCCTAACCTTCCCTTCCCTTCCTTCCCCCTGCCCCCAAACACCCCCATTTCTCCCTCCCACAACTCTCTCCAATCCCCTGCACCAGCCTTCCTAGCTACGCCTGAATAAGATTGTGGCCTCAGTATCATTACTCCCATATTGGCCTCAGATGGGAAAAAACTGGGATTGAGGGGCTTTCCAAAAGCAGAGACATTCCTAATTCGACCAGAGAATTCCTAATTCAAACCAAAGAAGAATTGATCTGCATAACCCTATACGCACTAACTCAGGAATCAGTCCCATTTCACTCAAAAGAGGTTGCTTCTAGATAAACATGCTTAGGACTGCAGCCTTAGGCACTGTGCGCTATACCAGCTTCTAGCAAGCGAAAAGAGCAGAAAACCTGCCAAATCAAGATTATAAATGCGTAACCCGCAAAATAAAAACATAATCACACAGCCATAAAATTGATCTACGAAACCAGGAACATAAATCAAACACGAGGCAAGCTCGAGAGAAAACAATACGCAAGCGATATCTTTACAGAGTTGCAGGCCTCAATGTCTATATTGCAGAGACTGGCCCAGCCTTTCACAGTACCGCACTTGCTTCCTGAATACTGTCCCTTCCATTTGAGTGCCATTGCAGTCACTTTCAGTGATGGAAGCAGCTTGGAATGAGGCTAGAGGCCAGTGCAGGGAATGGGCGGAGATAAGGGTGATAGAGCGCAATCCCAACCCCGAGCTGGAAATAGGCAGGCCAACTCTTGCCCCGTATCCAGCCTGTGGTTGGGACTGGCTGTGGCACAGCCAGGGGCAAGAGGAATACACTCCCCTTCCCCCAGGTAATGCGCAGAGGCCTGAATGGGGCAACTCTGAGCTGCTTCAGGTGATGGGGCAGTGAAGAAGAAAAGGAGAGAACAAACATTGTAGGACAAGTAGGTGATACTCCCTGAGCCAGAACTCTACTTCCGCCGGGGAGAGCTTTGGAGTTGTGCTGCAGCCACCTCCAAACCTCAACAAACTTTCCAGAAGGTACCCTCCACCCCATATAATAAAAAGGATAAAAACAGAGCCTTAAGCAGCAGGTAAAGTGAAACTTTTTTTTAGTCTCGTAAAGCGAGGTGGGTCCCAATAGTGTCATTTTTTAAAAAAAGTTGATCCTGGTGCTTAAAAGTTTGGGAACCACTGCTTTAAATTTTTTTCCTAAACGAAAAACATGGAACGGCAATTAGGAAAGATTTTCAGGTTTGTGTGTGTGTGTGTGTGTGTGTGTGTGTTGCACTTGGTTGCCTGTGCTGCAGCATAAAACTAAAGTGAGATGCAGCTCTGGGATGCTGGCGGACGAGTGTTGGAGGGCTCACATCTTCGATATTTTTGAGTTGAGCCCACATCTTCGATATTTCTTCCCTGCAGAACGGCCGATGCCAGACAACATTCCCCCAGCTCTCATTTCTCAGTCTCACCCTATGCCACCGTGCCCCAGATCTCTCTGAAGGGGACCACACATATGGGGCTGAAAGAGCCAGTTAATCACCCCTGCCCTTTGTTCGGTGTCTGCCAATCGCTCCTGCCAGCTGGACAGCTGGTTTGTATGATACATGGGTACCTGCTCAAATGGGAGCAGAAGTGGCTCTAATAAAGCAATTCACACAGGCTGATGCTCAGCCAGTTTCTGGCGTGCATTTCTGGTCACTGCTGACAAAGGGCAGCTTGGAAGTGGCTGCAGTCTTGGAACCGGAAAAGACGCTGTATCGAATCCTCCCTCTCCAAAGCCAAGACTCTTTTGATCAGGTGGGTTCGCCCGTTTGCTGCCAAGTCACTGCTTCAGCACCAAACTGTTTCATTTTATGTTTTTCTTTTTAAGACCTCTGCCTGACAATCTCCAACTCCCCCATCTCCTGTAAGGAAGATAGCAGTAGTTCCGGAGAGGAATGCAATGACCATTAAAGGCAGTCTTTGATTCATGCAGCCACTGTGTTGTAAGAGATCCCCCGTGTCATTTTCGAGTGCATCCAGGTACCCTTAGGCAACACGCAGAGCAGCCCACCATGGAGCTGAGCCAAAACTACTTAATCAGGAGGATTTCTAGCTCTTCGATAAAAAGTCTCCCCTTCCCAGCAATTTTGTGGCACTCCACGTGTTAATCTTCATTTACATGGCCCTCCCATGCCTCTCTTCCCCGGGGAAAACAGGATGCTGGACTAGATGAGCCTTTGCCCTGAGCCAGCAGAGTTTTTGCTTCTTAAATTCTTACTTGGCTCAGCTCTGAATAGATAGAAATACAGAACATACTATGCCGATCTTAGAGCGCAACCCTAACCTGGAGTTAGGCCGGCACAGTTACAGTAGGCCAGCAAAGTTTGGCTGGCACAATGAACACTGTAAAGCAGTGTTATTCAAACTGTGAGTTGGGACCCACTTGGTGGGTCGTGACCTGATGTCAGGTGGGTCGCGGAAAGCTGGGAGCAGCCATCTTGGAAACTGCAGATCTTGCTCTTGTTAGATTCCTTTTGTGAATGTTAGCAATTTGAATTTTTAAGTGAGTTTTTTTTTTTAATTTTGTTTTTAGTTCAGTGCTTTCACATCATATTTTGCCCGGCTCTTGCTTGCTGTCAGGGATGTTTCGTGGTTGTGCAACTGCTGCAGTTCTAGAATGCCAATTTGCATTTCCGGAGTGTCATTTTATTATGTTACAATGACAGCACTTCCTGCTTGGTTATGTCACTTCCTGCCACAACACCACTTCCAGGTTAATGACATCACTTCCGGTGGGCCCTGACACGAGTGCCATTCTAAAAAGTGGGTCCTGCCCTAAAAAGTTTGAATACCACAGCTGTAAAGTATGAAGTATAAAGCTCTCTTCCATATCCAACAAGCACCGAATTTCCCTTAAAAAAAAAACTGCATTAGATTAAGCATGTTTTCAGAGACAGTGAAACTCTCTGGTACTCAGGTCTACCTCTGATTGCCATTCAGAAAAAAGAAGTTACTTTTCATTTATTATTAATGGAAATGAGTCTGATTGTCACGGAGTGAACCCCTTCGTGATTCTCGGCAGCCAATCTGGAGGGACTGCGCATACAATTCACTCCATTTAGTGTCTCTTGAGCATGGTGGTTGCCAAGCAATAGGGTGACACATGGGTGTCTGCTTTTGTCCAATTCCAGTGCAATCTTTCCCTCTTTTTTTATTTTCCTCCCCTGCTGGTTACCAGCACGGCTCTAGCTGTGAAGTAGAAAGTGGCACAACTAGGTTTGCTCTCTCCCTAGGCTGGCAACGTGACATGGAAGCCAAACAACGATGTTCTTGCCAGGCCATCGTGCGCCAGACACGCCTCTGGATTCTGATCAAGGAGCAGAGGAAGGGAACAAGAGCTGTCAAATGCACAAGCAGGTACCTCTTCCAGATCATGTCGGGTGGTAATTATCTCCATGGGGCCTGCCGGCCTGCAATAACAAACTTCATCAGCTGGCAGGTAACAAAATCAGCAGCGCAATGAGGAAGGGGAAAGGAATCTAAATGCTTCAGCCTCTTCCCTCCCAAGACAACTTACTCCTTTCTTAAGAGCAACAAAGGGCTGCTGCATGGCCCTTATTTCTTTATTTGAAGAATTTATATCCTGCCTTTCATATGCTGAAGCAAACACCCAAAGTAGCTTGCTTGGACAGGCTAATCTAGAAAACCATTTTTCAAATATACAGTGTTAAGAACATAAGAACATAAGAAGAGCCCTGCTGGATCAGGCCAAAGGCCCATCTAATCCAGCTTCCTGTATCTCACAGCGGCCCACCAGGTGCCCCAGGGAGGCATGAGACAACAAGATGCCTGCATCCTGTTGCCACTCCCTTGCACCCGGTACCAGTAGTGTTCTCTTATACTTTATGCACCCGGTACCAGTAGTGTTCTGTGATTCATTGAATCCTCAGTCCCAGATGTAGCCCTCACAGTTTGGTTCTCTCCTCTGGCTGCATGCTATTGAAGTCCAGCAGGCCATCTTATGTCCAGCCACAAGCATGGTACAGCTACATAATGCTTAATGCAAAATAAGAAAAACAGTATCTCCTAAGCTACGTACATTTCCCTATCACTCACCCAGCAAAAGGACAGAACTAGTTGGAAAGACCTATGTCAAACTATAGTTATGTTATTTGAAGTGAAGAAGAGTTATTTGAACAATGTTTGATTGCATCTCTAGCACTACATTGAAGAATATTTGATGTTAAGTATATTACAAGAATATTTAATGTAAGACCCTGCATTCTGTTAATGACTTTTTGTAAAGCCAAAATAAAGAGGAAAAGACACACCTGGTCTTCCTCAATATTTTTGTCCTCTCATTCAACATGGAGAGACCTCAACCAAAGAAAATGACTCATTGTGCGTGCTTTTTTTTTTTTTCATGAAATAGATTTTGTCAATTGCATTTTCATTAGATGAATGAGTCGCACAATTAAAGTGTACTTTCCAATCTGAACACCTGTGTTTGGGATTCCGAATCCCGGAAAGGGCTTTTATTTTTAAACAATATTTATTATCATGAGTGTTATTGCATTAGATGAAATCAGCAAAAGGTGGGAGTGGAATTTATTGACAAAACGGAGGCAGTCAGCTGGGGTTTTATCTCTTTCTTGAAATGCTCAGTTATCTTTTGTAGCAGCAATTGTGGCTGCATTGGAATCCTGCCAATAGATTAACTATAATGAATTATAAACGGGTGCCGTCTCCCTTTCCTGTTCCTCCCCAGCACTTGGTGGACAGTGGATTGAATCCAGTGATGTCATGCAGGGGGAATGCGGGGGAACTCACTTCCACTAGTTAAAATTAGAACTGACTCCGCCCACTTCACTCTCCCTCCTCCCCCCTCCCAATTCCTCTGGAAAGAGCTTTTCTTCTTGGTTGGCCGGCACTCAGAGGGTTAAAGGAAGTGGCTCCGGATTCCTAGGGGGGGCGAAGGCAGTGATGTCATTCAGGGGGAACGGACCAGAACGGGCGTTCCGGATCCTAACGGGCTCCGTGGCTGGTTCCGGGTTCCCGACAAGTGCCAATCAAAAGTGAGTTCCTGTTCCTAAATCATTTGAATAACACCACTGATTGAATCTCTTCTGTATAAGACTTAACAGAGGGTCAGTAAGCTTAAACATGCTTACTGTTCCAACAGCAATATACAGTGGAACATCCTTATCCACTGATTTTAACGTCCTTCGGGCTAAGTCTCTGGCAGGAAGGCCTCAGGGTGCTTTGTGTAGTCCAAGCACACTTTCAGGAAGTCCTGGAGAGGGGGCACTTCCACAGATTTGAATATCCACCGAAATTGGTATCTGTGGCAGTCCTAGAATGGATTTCCTGTGGACACCAAGGGCTTACTAGAGTCAGGGCGCAATCCTAACCTGGAGTAAGGCAAGCACAGTTAGGCCAGCAAAGTTTGGCCGGCACAAGGGCCAGCGTAAAGCATATTTGGACCACTCTCCGAAAGGCCAGCACACAGCCATGCGCCATCCTCCCTGACTCAGGAAGTGATCCAGTCGCTCTTTACGGTGGCTCTTGTGCCAGCCAAACTTCGCTGGCCTAACTGTGCTGGCCTATCTCTAGGTTAGGATTGCATTCTAAGTAACTTGTGGCTTTTTTATTATTATTTTGCTACTGGACCGACAACTAGTTACCTTTGATCTTGTGCATTTTGCCAGAGAATGAAACCTGCTCCCTTCAGAGGAGCAGAACTGTGATGGAGAATAACCCAGCCAGAAGTTTGAGTCAAAGTGTTTTTTTTCCATAGGGCAGGTAAAACCAAAGATATGATTATCTCTGTTCTCATTACTCTTTATGCCCTGCCGATACTTGGCAGAACAGAAGGCTATGGTCCTCTGCCATCAGTGTCTCGCCCTCTCACTATTTAAACAGCACTTTGGAACATGCCATGAAGAAGGAGTAACTTTTCTTAGAGGGTTATTTTTTTATGAAGAGTAAGGAGGAAAAAATATGCTACTTTATTTTTTGCTGCACTGTATATAAATCACAGATGGCTCTGAATTATTTTAGAGGTACAGTTAATAGGGTCGTGGTGGTGCAGTGGGTTAAACTGCTGCTGCTGGGCTTTCCAACCGGAAGGTTGGGAGTTCAAGACTGTGCGGCGGAGTGAGCTCCCGTTGCTTGTCCCAGCTCCTGCCAACCTAGCAGTTCGAAGGCATGTAAAAATGTGAGTAGATAAATAGGGACCACTTCGGTGGGAAGGGAACGGCATTCCATGCGCTACGGCGTAGAGTCATGCTGGCCACATGATCGGACAAAAACGCCGGCTCTACAGGCTTTGAAACGGAGATGAGCAGCGCCCCCTACAGTCGGTCACGACTAGACCATTTGGTCATGGGGAAACCTTTACCTTTTTACAGTTAATACATGCCTACCAACCTGGGGAGTATACGCTGGAGATGGCGATGGGCTGAATAGTAGGAAATTAGCTTTCAGGGGGAATTGGAACACTGTCAAGGGAGGAAATGATCAGGCATGTATACAGAGCCGTAATCCGTGTGGAGCCTGAGGGGCAACTGCCCTGGGTACTAAGCCAAGGACGGGTGCATGACTGCCCTTCAGGCTCCACACACCCCTTTCCTTCTCCTGGGAAGGCTCCACAGATAACACAAACCAAGCGGCCTAACAATATAAGAAATTCAGCTCATTCATATACACGCAGAGGCGTAACGCAATGCCCCAGCCCCTGGGGCAGTGACATCACATGACATCGTGTCACATGACATCAATGGCATCAAGTCACATGATGTCTCTTCGAGGTTCTCCCTGGAGGAGGGGTGCTCGCTGCAGTGAGCCATCAAGGAGACCCTTCCCCTTCAAGGGAAACCTTCACAGGAGAAGGGTCACTATGCCACTGCAGTGAGCACCGCCCAGGCCCACCCCGCCCCTCCCCCCAGTCCCTTCCCCCACCCCAAATGAGTACGCCACTGGTGGTGGTAAAACTTTCTCCTGGGCAGCATGGCATCAGGTCCTTCTGGCACCAGGGCTGAGCACCTAATGCTGCTGGTAAGGACTTACCACCAACTCTTGGCCAAATAGGATTGGGCTCTTAGGCTGCAATCCTATACACGCTTACCTGGGAATGAGTTCCTCTGAACCCAATGGGATTTCTAAGTAGACACACAGGATTGTGCTGTAAATTCTGTTTTCTCTTCCCCAGAGCTCAGAAAAATTGACTGAGTGCAGGAGGGGGACAGTTTCTTTTTCACATGCTACTACTAACCCCTCTGGACAGAGGGATTAATCTCTAGAGTTCTGAATCTGACACCTTTCACCAGTGCTGACTTCATTTGAAATGTGTAATTAAAACAGCAGCAGGAAAGTCAATAAGCTGTCATACCCCTGTGTTCCATGAACGTTGTCTTTTTTTCTTCAGATGGTTGGTCAGTTTAGCTGGATTTCTAGGCAGATCAATGCTTTTGTCTGTGTTGCCAGAGGAACCCTCTGTCCTTAAAGGTTCAAAGAGGCAATGGGGAGTGTTTTGTTCTTTCTTAGAGTTACTTTCTTGACTTTGCATTACTTTTATCATAGCTTTAGCAAGATGTGCCTCATGATAAACAGGAGTGAAAGGAAAACCTTTATTAAACTGTGTGTGTGTCCTTTGACTTTTTAAGAAATTTTATCCCACCTTTACCTCCAAAGATCATCTGTAAAAAAAAACTCTGTAAAAAAACAACAATTCTGTGGTAAGAATTGAACGCTCCAGCCATGCAAAGGCAGCAGTTGCTAAAAGCAGAAATGCTATCTGCTGCAGTTGCCTCTTTTTTTGCATTCAGCGGACAAAGCTATTGCTCATTTTAAAGCAGACTGCTGCAAAACTATGCTGTTCCACGAGGACAGCAGGGCCTAGATATTGTATTGTGAAATACAAAACTCACCAAGCAAACTTTACAGGTGATTGGCCCGAAAAAGACTGCATACAGCTACGGTTGGGTTAAAAAAATTTTGTCGCATATCTCACCAGAAATAATTTAAATTCGGTTTATTGTTAGATCTGGGGAAAACAGTACGTAGCATATGTATCAAAAGCTTCATGTTGGAATAACACTGTGCTGGAATATGTTGGTATCCGTATCTGTCCAGTTGTATTCATGCCATACCACCTGCTCTCCCGCAAAAAAATCTAATCTCATTCTCCAAATGATGATGCTCCACCAAATGTTGCACGAAAGGAGCAACCTGCTCTCCCCTAATTCTGCTCTCGTGCTTTGAAATTCTAATTCTTAATGGTCTGCTAGTCTTACCTGCACACATTGCTGGACACCCCCTCTGCCTTAAATAACCATTGGTACAACCATGGGTGCAACAACATGTAAAACATGCTGTCTTTCCGTGTCTTTTCTGTGGGGAAAAACCCCCGATAAAGAAACTTCAGACAGAAGAATTGCAGACGAGATGTGCAACATCCGCCAGGAAAATGACCTGTAATGGCATCTAATCGCCTCTTTCGGCTCTCTGTCATGTCTGAGCACATGATAGAATCACAGATGGCCTTGATTCATCTGTAACCAAAATTAGGAAGATTAGGTGGGTATGTTCAGGGAGTTCCTGTTTGGAGTGTCAGTGTTTAAGGATAATCTTCCTAATGGCAGCAGTCAAGTGTGTACTTTCTAAACCAAGGACTTTTCTATCTGTAGAAAATTGGTGTTGGTATTTCAGAAGAGTTTACCTAGCCAGCCAGAGGCGTTTCTACAGGGAGGGCAGAGCTCTAAGTTTTGCAAGAAGCCTTACCTTGCAGTGGAAATCACTCCTCTCCTGCACCGTTTTAGCCAATCCTCACAGGGAAAAGCAACATCTTGGCGTTGCTGACTGGCTACAGCAGCAAGGGAGAGGAGGGGTTTACCTGACAGGGTAAGGCTTCTTGCAACACTTGGAGCTTTGCCCTCCCTGTAGAAACGCCACTGTAGCCAGCCAACCCAGGGGTGGACCCCGATGCAGCAGACAGTTGGAGCAATGAGCTGAAAACCAACAGTTAGGGGAGGTGCTGTACCCTATGTCTATCCACTACTTCCCTGTTACGACTGCCTGTCTGGCCATTCCACTTGGCCTGTGGCTCCCCAACATTTTCGATTGGTGGCTCCCTTGACTTATGGGGCCTTTGGCTGTGGCTCTCCATTAGGGCTGCAATCCTAAACATTGTATAAGGCTGTGGTTTTTGTTTTTGTTTTCTTTTGCAAGGGTTCTGCAGCTCCCCAGAGAGCCATCATCCTTAATGACTAAAATTGTAGAAGGGGATGACAAACCTAGAAGGTATCATTCCATTTTCTGGAATGTTTTTATTTGTTTTATTTATTTGAAGAATTTATACCCCGCCTTTCCCATGCCGAAGCAAATGCCCAAGGCGGCTTACATGAGCAGGCTGGTCTAAACCACCATTTTTTCCAATGGGGTTTTTACAAGTCTACAGTATTCTTGTGATCTGCCAATCCTCAGGCCCAGATGTTGCCTTCACCATGTGGTTCTCTCCTCTGGCTGCCTGCCGTCAAGCCTCAGCAGGCAATCGCAACTCAAGCCTGGACAGGTCCTCAAGGTCGTATTCCCTTCTTTGCCGGCTGGCCTCCTCACACACTCCCCCGCAACTCTCACGTGCGGTGAGCTAATCAGCTCCACAGCGACCCCGTTCTGCCACCACAGGTACTGCAGCTTGTCACAGCCTGGCATCCGTCTCCCATCCAAAAGCAAACCGCAGATTTTCCTGCTTAGCTTCAGGCAGTGCCAGCAGCTCAACCATCAGTCCACACTTCCTGCCTGACAGTTTCGACAGTCACTGCTACACACATGTGCACGCATTGATTGTTTAGAAATGCGTCTATTCCACTACCTCCGAAAACATTTTGCCGCCCTACCAAGAGATTTGCCGCCCTACCATAGAGATTGCTATGGCATCTTCCTCCCAGAGCCCCAAGCTTCTTTCTCTCCCAATTTGCTGCCAATCAGCAAGGACAGAAGACACAAAGTTGCATCTCGTTCAAATGTAAACAATGACACCCAACCAGAACCAGGGGGAGAAAAATGCAGAATCTGTGTTCTTGACAAGAGAGGTTTCTCTGTGCCTCTGTCTCCCTCTGTCTCCTTCTGTCTCTCCCACCCGCTTTGTGCAGCATTCAATTTTCTCTTGACTTGTGCGGGCAGATTACCAAACCAGTCTCTACCATTCTTTGAGGCTGCTGTATAAAACTACAAGGCAGTAAAGACCTAGAGACGGGGAGGGGAGCGCCCAAGCAGGATGAAAAGGATCATGCAAGGAATACAATTAGTTTGCGACAAGGAGACAACTGAGGGAGAAAATATTGCGTGTATCTATTCAAAGCATTGGAATTTTTTTTCCAAGGGTCAACGTATTTTTTTCCCCTCTGATTCCCTCTCGGCAGCCAAAGTCTGAAAGATGTGTATTAAAACTCAAAATAATCTTCCGACGCACAGCAAGGCCACAAATTGCTTCTTCAGCATCGAAAGTGCTTTGTAAGATAGTACACTCCGGCTTCCTGCAAAGTGCTAGGAATCCTCTGGAATTCATTATAGATTCACTGATCATCGGATGTCAGGCAGGATTCAATAGCTGCTGTAGCACAGTGGCCAGAAATGGGAGCTAAGGAGTCACTAGTTCAAGTCCCAGTGTAGATGCAAGCACTGTAGATCAATTAGGCATGTGCTTCAGCTCTTAGTTAGCAATAGAAGAGTTTGCACATATACAACACACACAGGAACTTTTGTGAAGTACTCCACTTTCTCCATCACAAAGCCATACCAGATTAAAGACAGGCAGCAGGACTTTCAGGGCACAATCCTAACCAATTTTCCAACACCGGGGTACGAGTAATGCAGCTCCAAGGTGAGGAAACAAACATATCCTTACCTTGAGGAGGCCTCCATGACTACTACTCCACTGCAGGATGCAGCACATGCCCCATTGGCACAACTATGTCCATGCTGGAAAATTGGTTACGATTGTGCCATCATTCTGCTTTGGCTTTGTGGTATTAGCATGTGTTCAGGAATCCCATTCAAAGGGAGTACAATGCGTCCTGTCCTTGTTTTGGTACAGCATCATGATGCTGTATTGTAGTCGAATCTGATTGGCTGTGCAGTGATAGGACATGGCTGTATCATCTGTGTGTTCCTGATTGGCTGGGAGTGATTCAGGGAGAAGTTAAAAACAAGACGCTGATGTTCCAGATGGAAGAAAGAAGCAGCAAACAGCATGCAAAAAATAAAATAAAATAAAAATGCAAGCAAATTCGTGAGAGTTTTATTCTCAAGAACTAACTGCTTTTCACGACAAGTTTTCATGGACAATAATTTGCTATTAATAAACTGACCTGTCTTTCAGAATACTTATACAAAGATTATGTATTTGGAGCACTCTGGGTACTTGAAAATGTTAGATAACAGCTTAACATTTCTGTGTCTATAAGTGCCTGTTCCAACATTCCACCTTACTACAACGTAACCAAGAAACAGAAACAAGTATGGACTATGCTAGTGAATAGAGAGGGCTGTGCCGATATACATTATATTAGTACAGTTCTACATGTCGGAGATCACCCGTAACTGGGTAGAAGGTGGGGCCGGTCATCTTGCTTATTTATTGATTTATTGATTTATTGATTTATTGATTTATTGAATTCATATCCCGCCTTTTTGCCCGAAGGCACTCAAGGCGGCATTACAATAAAAAAGCAATAAAAACAAAGTTTACATTAAAAAAACAATTAAAAACAATGTAAAAATACAATTAAAAATTTAAAAACAGCAAGCAACAAACCCTGTGGATCATAAGATTAATAAGATTAAAGAGATATAGCCTGCCAACAGTTAAAAGCTTTTTGAAATAAAAAGGTCTTCAGCCCCCGCCAAAATGTTAACAACGAGGGGGCAGTTCTCAATTCGAAGGGGAGGGTATTCCAAAGTTGGGGGGCCACCACCGAGAAGGCCCTCTTCCTGGCCGCCACCCCTCTCACCTCAACTGGTGGCGGCACAGTCAAAAGTGCCCCCCCCCCAGATGATCTGAGAGCACGGGTAGGATTATATGGAAGAAGGCGGTCCCTCAAATACCCTGGACCTGAGCCGTACAGGGCTTTAAAAGTCAAAACTAGCACCTTGAATTGGGCCCGGAACAGAACCGGCAGCCAGTGTAGTCGCCGAAGCAACTCCAAGAAGCAACTTTATGTCCAGGAAGGCATCTCTACATTTTTTTAGCAGGTGTTTTCTATTCCTATGGGGGGAAAGTAAAGAATGCATTTATGGATAGCTTTGTGGTGGGTGACATAACTGCCTTCCACACCTTAAACTGGGGGGTCCTAGGTAGCATTGCCTGATTGCATCCCAAATATTGAGACTTTTGATAGGCCTGATGGTGTCACAAGACTCCCAGCAGTGAAGGGATGGAGCTCAAGATGAAACCTCAAATTACCTGAGACAAAACGTTGGCTCTCCATCTGAGGAAAAAAAAAATAGCGCAAAAGCTGGGCAAACAAGGTCATTTTGCAAAATCTGGTAACCCCAATGTGGTAACTCCACATCGATGAGGGGCCTGCATAATGTGTGCAGAACATTAAGAGAAAGAGGCATTGGGCACAGAGATGCATGACATGCCAGTGGCATTCCTAGTGAGGTGGGACAAAACGCTAAGTTTTGCAGGAGTCTGAACTCCTGTATAATACAGCCCCATCTCCTCACCTTCGGAGCTCAGAGAGCTGGCTCAGAAAATTTGCTCTCTGAGCCATGAATGGTTCTGAAGGCAAGTGGGTTGCTTTACACAGGAGCTCAGACCCCTGCAAAGCTTAGCATTTGCACACACACTACGGAATGCCACTGCAGCGTGCCTTAAATCCCCTCGCAGGAAACAAACTCCTTCTCCACACACCCCACATGTCATGTTTAGAGTGTTACTATTCTCCCTACTTCTCATGTGAAGAATAGATAGAGCTTGAAATCCCCAAGAGTTTTCTAGAGTTGCATTCTTACCCCCTAAATAGAAGGTTTGTTCTCAACATGCTACAAAGGGTTCTGTTCCCAGGGATGGACAATGTGTTTTCACATTCCCCCGGGCAGCTCTCTCTGTCCTGGCAACAGGCAGGCTACTAAAAGACCCTGCCGGATTTACAGTGGCCTTTTTTTTTGAATGCACTCTCTTCAGGAATGTCCAGTAGCCAAAATGCTGGTTGCGTGGTGAATAAATGAAATGTTCATGTAGCTAGCAAAAAAATAAAAATAAAAAATCCAATGTTCATTGAAAAGGAATCAATGACAATCCGAAAGGTATTTTACTCTGTCAACTGTTTTAAAGCCCTTGGGAAAGGAATTTCGGTTGCAGTGAGCATCTATCATTCTGTTAGCTTAGATGCCTTTACCAAAGGATTAGACACATTCATAGAGGATAGTTCTTTCTGTGCTGAATGTTAGACATTTTTGGTGTGAAAAGTGGGCTCTCGGCTAGCTATCCCCAAAACACACCTTTTTTTTTCTTGTTACCTACTGCCTTTATTGCTGTAGTTTCAATATCACTTTTTTTCCCCAATGGTGTTCTTATTGTTACTGGCTACATGATCCTAGCCAATCAGGGTTCAGGCAATTAGTATGAAGATGTCATGGCACTATGTGATAGCACAAGACATATGGCACAATCATATTCAGGTGTATGACAGCTGTACTGAGGACAACAGAAACCCATGAATTGTTTTCAACCTACACTGAGGGAGAAAGAGGGAATGCTGGTGGGTAAACTAGGCCTGTGTTCCCTGAGTTGCTATTATATGCTGCACTGGCAGATTCATCTTCTCTTAGTGCAGTGCGGTAAGAAAGGGAGACGGAAATCTAGTCTAATGCTCCTTCCTCTCAGGCTGGCAAGTCAGGTTGAAAGTCTTGTAGGGCTACTGGGCCTGGGGTTAGGCTATGGTATGTGCTTCTGTCACTAACTCCTTCCCTGGCCTGTTCCTCCTTCTGTTGTGCTCTCCCCCACCAAAACACCTTCTTCCCACCTCTTCAGCTAAATAGCTGGCACACATCCCAATAGCCCCATAGGGGTGACTGCAGCTCTACATGGCATAAGGGGATGTACTGTATCCAGTGGTGTCATCTAAATGATTTAAGAACAGGTACTCACTTTTGATTGGCACATGTCGGGACCCGCCCACCGGAAGTGACGTCATAAGCCAGAAGTGATGTCGTGGCAGGAAGTGACATGAAAAAGCCCTTTTTGAGGCCTCAGGTGATTTTAAACTGACCCAACAGTTGCAACAGTATTCCACAGCACCCCCAGAACATGTTCCTATGTTACGGGGCCAGCCGTAATCCTAGGAACCGGTACTCGCGTACCCCTGCGTACCCCCTGCATGACATCACTGCATAAGGGGATGTACTATATCCAATTGGGAGCAATCGGTCCAATAGGCTTCAAGCTGGCCCTGCCTGGACCAAGACACAACAGTGCCGCATCCTTGCAGACATGCCGATATTTGGGAATTAGAGTTGGCTTTAAGTTCCTAACGTGATCTGAGGTTCCAGCCCTTTCGCCCACTCTAAATGGAATGTCAGGAGTAAATTGTAACCTTTTTAAAAATCATCTGTATTTGCAAGCTCTAATTAGTATGCAGAGGTTGCTAATTAATCAATAGTAGAGCTGAACTCCTACAGGGAACTCAGCTTCGGTCTAGCGGTTTGGCTGTTATAAAGCTTATCTAGCTTATTCTGACTGCCAATATGGTTTAGGAGACCTTGGTGAAGAAATCAATACTTTTGTAACACTTTGGGAGATGCTGATCAGAGCAAAGCCAGCATTAGAGAGCAGGACAGTGTTCCCCTAATGTCTGCTACCTGGGGGTACGATGCTGCTTCACAAGGTATGTTGGTTTTCATGATCAGCTCCCAAAACAAGGGTACAGACAGCATCACCTTAACTCGAGGGTAGCCTAGTTCATATTGCCTCCCTGTACAGGCTCTCTCCCCCCCATATCCATGGGGGTTCCATTCTACCCCCCTGCAGATAAAGAAACCATGGATACAGAAGAACGCTATATAAATAGCAGCCCCCCATGTGCTCCATCAAGATACTAATTACATTACCTTATACACATTACATTCCTATCCCAAGTAGTCCTGCATCTTCCCTATTTATCCTTCAAGCCGGACAATTCAAAGAGCCAAGATTCCAACACATCCCCCTCCTGAGCAATACAACATGTAAAAGATAAAGGTTTTCCTTCGACCAAATGGTCTAGTCATGACCAACTCCAGAGGGCGGTGGTCTTCCCTGTTTCTAAGCCGAAGAGCCGGCGTTTGTCCGAGGACAAGCTTCCATGGTCATGTGGCCGGCACGACTCTACGCCAAGAAGCGCACGCAACACGTTACCTTCCCACCGAAGTGGTCCCTATTTATCTACTCGTATTTTTACATGCTTTCGAACTACTAGGTTGGCAGGAGCTGGGACAAGCGACGGGAGCTCACTCCGTCGCGCGGTCTTGAACTGCCAACCTTCCGGTCAGCAAGCTCAGCAGCAGCGGTTTAACCTGCAGTGCTACCACGTCCCAATACAACATGTACCAAACAGTAAATAGCCCTATGGCTACTAAGCTCTTCTCTCATACACCACTGTTGGCCCATTTGATGCTTTGCTTATCTCTTTCCCTTTGTGGGCTTGTTCCTGTTGTGTAATCCACAAGTAAATACAAACACAATCATTTGGTGAAAGGGAGAGAGAAACAGCGAACAACAAAGCAAACAATGTCAGGATTTAACTCCGAAGCGGCAATCCTCTCCACAGCCTCATTGTGGGGCATGCTAGGGCAAGATGATTTTCCCCAGTAAGAAGACCTTTAACTTCATAGTTGCTGCAATTAGAACCAGGCCTCTGCTGGACACAGGGAATTGTTCCTTTCCCCTCCCTGCCAAATAGATGTCAGTCAATGTGAGCTGAAATTTCCAACCTGTAGCCTCGATCAGTTATCCTATGAACTTGGAAGGGGAGAGCACACGTTCAGAGGGTTTCAGTAAGAAATATGACCGTTTAGCAAAAGCCCAGTAATCTTAGTTTTCCTTTTTCTGCTTGTCCAGCAGATTATCCAATCTGGCTAAAAAAATGATAATGTCAAATTCTGGGGGAAATTGCATTCTTCTAGTCATGCAGCTGTGCAAGTCCAGCCAAAGTCTGTACCTTCCCCCCGTTTGTACCATATCCCAGTCGTAGAGGTTGGGGTTCGTGATTCCAGAACCTGAG
>JAJKFI010014121.1:0-15098 GCA_029204185.1 Lerista edwardsae
ATTTTTACCCCATTTGGGGTAATTTACCCCTGTTCCCTGACCACTGCACTAGCTAGAATAGTACTTTTGCACCAGGACCCACTTTTAGCATGACAATCTGACTAGGATCCACCAGAAGTGATGTCATGGCGGGAAGTACCATTGTGATGCCAGAAGCTGCTGCTTTCCTGAGAATGCAGCAGTAAGTTGGGTTATTCCTCAGCCATTTTCCCATAGCTAAGTGAATCAGAAAGGGGCAAAGCCTATTTACAACCTTGACACAAGCAAAACATCCACATGGCCCTCCTCCTTTCCAGCATCCCATTTTTCCATACGGCTTCCTTAGGTGCTTTGTGACCCACCTGAAATTGGCTTGTGACCCACTGGTGGGTCCCAACACACAGTCTGGGAACCACTGAGCTAGAAGGCTATAAAAGAGTGAAAAGGGCTGAGGCCGGTAAGGTGACAAGGCAGGCCAAAGGATTGCTACCTAGTTCTATGTTATTGGGTTTATATCTGGTATGGTTATAATGCTGAGTGCTTTTGTTCTTAATAAATCATCTTTTGTTCTTAATAAATCATTGTTAATATTATCTCCTATGTCTACTTGCTTTGTTCGTGTTCCATACCTCAAGGGTCCCTATGACTGGATTTTTGCAAGCATTTGTGCTACTTTAAAGGGCGATTTGAATTCACAGAGAAGCCATGCTTCAAAGCCACAATAGTGAAATATCGTTTCCACATTCGCTCTGTGAACCCCTGGAGTCTAATGGGGGTGGGTGGGGAAGAGGCACAACAATGGCTGGGAAAGAGCTGTTGCCTTCATGCCCTACTTGTCAGCTTCCTGGAGGCATCATAAGAACATAAGACGAGCCCTGCTGGATCAGGCCAAAGGCCCATCTAGTCCAGCTTCCTGTATCTCACAGTGGAGCTCAGTAGACAACAAGACACTTGTATCCTGTTGCCACTCCCTTGCACTTGGCATCCTGAAGTAGCCTACTATTAATGTAAGGAGGTTGCGCCACCCATTATGGCCTATAGCTCATGATGGACTTTTCCTCCAGAAATCTGTCTAATCCCCTTTTAATGGCATCTAGGCCAGATGCCATCACCACCTCCTGTGGCAAGGAGTTCCACCGCTTAATTACCCGCTGGGTAAAAAGGTATTTTCTTTCATCTGCTTTAACTCTCCCAACACTCAGTTTCAGTGGATGTCCCCTGGTTCTGGAATTGTGAGAGAGCGAAAAGAACATCCCCTTATCGACTTCTGTGCATAATTTGTGTGTCTCAGTCATATCCCCCCTCAGGAACCTTTTTTCCAGATTGAAGAGCCCCAAACGCTGCAGTCTTTCTTCATAAGGGAGGTGCCCCAGCCCCGTAATCATTTTCGTCGCTCTCTCCTGCACCTTTTCCAGCTCCACTATGTCCTTTTGGAGAATTGGTGACCCGAACTTTACTCAATACTCTAGATGTGGCCTTGCCATTGATTTGTACAATGGCAGGATAATATTGGCTGTTTTGTTCTCGACCCCTTTTTTAATTGCCCCAAGCTCATCCAGTTCATCCCTGTTGGAAACAGAAGCAGGTTTTGTTCTGATCCGCAGTAGGGTTGCTAGTATTAGGCATCTTCTCTGCACAATGGACTGCCCAACATCCTTGCCCTACTATACCCCAACTTCTGACTGAAGACGTCTGTAGACATGGGATAAGCCAGGGGGAGGGAAGCGGCAGCGGCGTGTTTGGCAGGAGCGCGTGGACGAGGCGCACGTGGGGCTGCCAGACGCTCAGAACGCGAAGATTCCACCCGCTCGTGGCTGCTGCGGTGCGCGCAGATGGAATCAGCGGCGCACACAGGGACTGGGAGCGGGGAGGGGCTCTCGAGGTCATCCAGTCCAACCCCCTCGGCGGGGAAGGCGACCGCAGCATCCCAGGCCGGGAGGCGTCCCTGCCCAGCCTCCGCTTGCTGCTCTCTGACGAGGAAGCGCCCCCGAGGCAGCAGACTGTTCCCCCCCCACGCCTGGCAGCCCTTGCAGGGGGGAGAGTCTTCCTCGGGCCTGGCCGCAGCCGCCTCCCTGCAGTCCCCACCCAGGGCTCCTAGTCCTGCCCCCGGAGCCAAAGGGAGGCGCCAGCAGAAACGGGGCTGAATTTGCTGCCGCTTTCAGGGCTGGAGGATCGAGGGGGGGGGGAGTTGAGGGGCTTCCCTCCGCTCTGGGAGTTGGGGGAGGGGTTTCGAGACCTCCATCCGCCTGCAAAGAGCCAGTCGCAGCTATAGTTGTAAGAGGCACTCTAAGGGTTAAATAAATGGCTCCAGATTCCTAGAGGGGCAAATGGGGGGAGGAACTTCCGGTCCGACCTTTCTCCTCCTCCCCACGTATGTGGGACCAACCCTTGGAGGAAAGAAAAAAACAGGAGATGGCATCTTGGAAAATTTTTGAAGCTTCCGGACGGTCCAATATGGCCACCGGAAGTCAAGAGAAATCGGAGGAAAAGTGCGCGCGGCGCATGTGATAGCCATTTTAATCTTTTAATCATTTTAATCATTTTAATCATTTTTTCTTTCCTCCGAGTTTTAATCATGCCTTCGTGTTCTGCATATGGGTGCACAAATCGCTGGACGAAAAATGGGATCACTTTCCACAGGTCCGTAAAATCATTGTGATTCGTTGCTACAGAAAAAAATATTACTTCACAAATAATAATAATATTGTGAGGTAGATATGAAGGAAAAAAATAAAAATAAAATATTATTACTTCATAAAGTATGCAGCCCCTCACAAACTGAAGTAGATATGAGGAAAAAAAATAAAAATATGAGGGGGGAAAAGGAACTTAATCCACACACAACCTTCAGCCGTTATTTTTCGGATACAAAACGTTTAGTTTGGTTTGAATTTTACACCAAATGTTACGTGCATTGTAGTCAATAAGACTACGGTATAAAAAAGCTGTGCAATCCGTGTTTCCATAGGCAGCAATGGGAAATTCGTTCGGTATGTTCAGTAATATAATTACGCGAAATTAAACCTTGGAATCGCATATCAACTCATAATATGGTTACCACTGATGTTCCTCTACGATCCCACGTTGTTATTTTGGTAAGTTTTTACTTCTGGAGTAAATAAATAAGTCCTAAACATCATGCGAAATCCCATTGAAAATCATTGGAATGAGCAATGTTTTGCACATTGCAAGATGGCGGCTAATCCCGCCCATCGGCTTCAGAAATCAGATAACAGAAGTCTATGGGATGGCCCATAGATGGCCCGCTTCTGGGATGTGGCGGTAAGTCCGAAGTCAGGCCGTGGGAAAAGTGGAGTCAGGAAAAATGGAGATATTGGAGAGGAAAGTGAGGGGTGGGAGAGAAGCCCCCAGGTGGGGAGAAGAGCCCAGGTTTACAGCCCAGCCAGTGAAGGAAAGGAGGGAGGGGACGAGAAGACACAATGTGCGAATTCTCCCCCCCCCCATCGCATTCTGAATGTGTCACTTTCTTAGATGATGTTACTTATGTAATGGAGGTTTTAACTGTATAAGCGATTTTTTTTTTTAAGAATACCAATCGGATTTTATTGTTTGGCACTGTTCTCTGTGCCTGATATTAACAGAGGCAGTTGGGACAGAAATCCTAAGACAGAGAGATGCATTTTGCACCTGAAAAGGGTCCTTCCTGCCTCTGTGCCTGATTCAGAAAGACTAGAGATCATTCTAGAGACTAGAGAGCCTGGAGAGTTGATGTCTTCAGCAGAAGGAACCCAGGAGGACAGGACAGAGCAGAATCAGCTCCTCACCACCCAGCCCTCCTGCATTTGCAGATCTGGGTCCCTCCCCCCCCCCCCAATCCACCCTCATGATCCCATTTGCAGGACTTCACTTGGGATCAATGAGGCACCTCCTTGCATGCTGCTCAGCTTCATTCTTGATTGAAGATGGCTTGATGGAAGAAAAGCAGGAGGAGGATTGAACTGAGACTGGATATAGAGTGGGAAATTCAGGTCTTTTGGTGGACTTGGAAGAGCTTTGGAGAAGGACATTTTGCCAGGGGGTTTCCTGGAGGAAAGGGAGGTGGCTGGGCAGACAGAGATGGGAGAAAAAAGAAACAGAATCAGAGGAGGAAAGAAACCAAGTTATGTGAGGCTCAACCCACTCGGGCATTTCTCGATCCGAACGAGAGCTTTGGAGCTAATAGGAAGAGAATGTTGAATTTGCAGAAGCAGGTGAAATTTGAAAAGGGCCTGAAGGGTAAATGTCTCACTTTGTCCCTCACAGTTGTCGAATGGCTTTGGTGCCACGTTCCAGACCGTCTCCTCTTGGATGTGGAGCAGCAACTGCAACTATGCCACCTGCTCAGGTAAGGGACAGATCAGCAGGGCAGTCTTGGAGAAAGTGCTGTGGGAGGGGCCTATTCTGAGCTTGAGAGAGCCAGTTTCCTTCCTGTGGCGCCTGGTGCAAAAAGATAGTGAAGGTATCAGAAGTATGAGCCCAGGCTGCTGTTCAGGCAGTGACACCCACCTTTCGAAGAATGTCCACCTCCGGCCATCTCTAGCTTGGTCAGGATACAGGCATTGACTGCTCACACCTGCAGGCCCCTCTGCACTCTGGGATTGGGAGGCAGCCAGCCACTCCCCTCTCCTACACAAGTATTCCTCATAGATAGTACAAAAAATGTCTGAAAATATCCATTATGGTACATAAAATATTGGGGGGGGGGAATTAAATGGTATAGCATTTGAAACCATAGTAAATACACAGTAGAAAACAACTGCATACTTACATAAAGGTGGTAGAAAAATGTGGAGTAATTGAATCTACCAGCATCCAACAGGATGATCCAGTATCAGGAGGACCGAGAGGAGCTCAAGATCTCCTTAAAGAGAACTCCAGTAGTCTTTTTTCCTTCCTGAGTTTGATGAATGCAATTCTGAACATTCACGCAGTCTTCCAACATTCCCTAGATCAATGGTTCCCAAACTGTGGGTCGGGACCCCCCAGTGGGTCATTAGCCAGTTTCAGGTGCGTGGCAAAGTACCTAGGGCAGCCATATTGAAAATATAGGGATGCTGGAAAGGGGAGGACTGTGTGGTTGTTTTGCTTGCGTCAGGCTTTTTTCTTTCTGATTCACATTGACATTGGGAAATGGCTGAGAAGTAGCCCAACTAATTGCAGCATTCTCAGGAAAGCAGTAGGCCCTGGTGTCACAGTGACTGCACTTCCGGCCATGACATCACTTCCAGGTTAATGACATCACTTCTGGTGGGTCCCAGGCAGATTGTCAGTCTAAAAAGTGGGTCCCGGTGCTAAAACGTTTGAGAACCACTGCACTAGACTGCTTTCCAGTCACAGGCACCTCATCCCACTTCCCACAGTTGGCCACTGATATTGTAGATCATTCCTTAAGGACAGCGGCATTTTCCTTCAGGGTCCCAAGCTGTGTCTGGGGCTGGCATTTGCCCCATAAGACAAAAAAGAAGAAATGGACCCCAAGTGGTCAAATATTGCCAGGTTGACTGCAGGGAACTGCCCAGACTCCTTCCTTCCTTCCTTCCTTCCTTCCTTCCTTTCCCCTTCCAGGCTGAGGGTAAAGAGGCCAGGGCAGGCAATGCATAGAACTGATCATTTCCCCTTCCAGGGTCTGGTGTCCTTTGAGGAGGTGACTGTGCGCTTCACGGAGGAGGAGTGGGCTCTGCTCGATCCAGGCCAGAAGGCTCTATACAGGGAAGTCATGCTGGAGAATTACGGGATCGTGGCCTCTCTGAAGAGTAAGGATGTCTTGTCTCCCTGGGGGGGAGGGACCAAAGGTTTGGACGGTCCATCTTCTTGCTTCTCACTGTCCAGATTGTGGCACAGCAGTGGATGTAGGGCTGGAACGTGTGCCCAGGAGATGCCTGCTGTGCCTCGTGGCTGCAGAGCTGGGTTTGGCCTGAGTGATGCCCTCTTTGAAGGCAGAAAGAGCTTGATCAGGAAATGTTCAAAATGTCCTTTGGAAGATGCTAAGCCTGCCAAACGGGTCACTTGTGCCTGCTTCCGATTCTCACTCCTCATTCTCCTTCCTCTGCACATTGATTGTTGGGGCTGTGTTCTATGTGGTCTGCCTGTCCTTCCTCTTCTCCCCATGGAAACTTGACTTTGGGCGCAATCCTAACCTGGAGTTCGGCTGGCACAGTTAGGCCAGCAAAGTTTGGCAAGATCAAGGCCGTAAAGTATGTTTGGTCCACTCTTGAAGTCAGAGAGGCCAGCAGCACAGATGTGCACCATCCTCCCTGACTCCAAGAGTGGTCCAAACGCACTTTACAGTGTCCCTTCTCCCAGCCAAACTTTGCTGGCCTCATATGGCTTCGCCCCTGTCCAAATCATGCAGCAAGCCTCCAGGGAGACTGAAAGTCTGGAGAAGGAAGTGGGAGGAGATGCGCTGTGCCAGGAGACATGCTCTGGGCCAGCAGCTGATGGCTCTTAGACCTGCAACGGGTCCCTGGGCCACACTTTCAGAAGCAGTGAGCTCACCCAAATGGAGAAACACCCAACTGAATTCCTCCTCGGTTTCTCCTTGGTTTTCTTGATAGATTCTCTTCTTATGGAAAACTGTTTTCTTAAGGAAGAGATTTTATGACCAGATCAGCCAAAGACAGGAACTGCCTTAGCCCTCAGTGTTGCTCTGTCTCCCAGCCAAGCTTGTCTGGGAGACAACACAGAGTTCGGGGCCAGAAGGAAGCTGTCTTTTGCTGTGTTGGATCCTTGACCGATCAAACGCAGGGCTCAGTCCTAACCTGGAGTTAGGCCAGCAAAGTTTGGCCAGCAGAAGGGCCACCTTGAAGTGCATTTAGATTGCTCTCTGAATCAGAGAGGATGGCGTGTGTCTGTGTGCTGGCCTCTCTGACTCCGAGAGTGGTCCAAACACACAGTGGCCCTTGTGCCGGCCAAACTTTGCTGGCCCAACTGTGCCTGCCTAACTCCAAGTTAGGATTGCACTCTCAGTACTCTCTACACTTTGAAAGCAGCCATCCAGGGATTCGGGTAGGGATGCCTCTCAGCCTAGCTGGTGCCACGGATGGATCCTGGGGTCTCTTGCATGCAAAGCAGGTTCTCGGCCCCCTGAGCTATGGCTGCTCTGTTCTGTTCTGGAGTTTCAGTGAGAGCCTTGCTCAGGGGATGCAAAGGCAGGAGAAGGACACAGGCTTCCTCTGCTTGTCTGAATTCTCTTTGCACAGGGGAATTGCCTTAGAGGGAGGAGGGGAAGGGGACAGTTGCTTTCTGGTTGAGGCCTCCCTTCCATGTGCTGACAGGTGGATGAAATGTGGCTGGTTCCACCCTCGCAACCAGATTCCCAACTGGAGATTCATTCTAGGTGTCATGAGCAGTCAGCCTTTATTCATATAAACCAGACCAATACTTTGGGATCCAAGCAGCTGGTTCTGGTGTATTTTCTTGTTTGGTAGTTCAAAGAGCTTGCCTCTTCCTCTGTCCCACTGTGTGCCTTTTTCGGGAGTGGGGGCCGCTTAGAATCAGCAGCCTAGCGCAGCTTTCTCTTGGGAAAGGTTCAATGTTTTATCATTGGAAGCTGTTCACCTCTCAGTCTGTGGAACTCCTTGCCACAGGAGGTGGTGATGGCCTCTGGCCTAGGTACCTTCACAAGGCGATTGGACAGATTTCTGGAGGAAAAGTCCATTGTGGGCATCAGGCCATGATGGGTTTTGCAACCCTTATTTTAGAAGTAGGCTACTTCAGAATGCCAGGTGCAAGGGAGTGGCAGCAGGATGCAGGCATCTGGTTCCCTTGTGTGCTCCCTGAGGCATCTGGTGGGCCACTGTGAGATAGAGGAAGCTGGACTAGATGGGCCTTTGGCCTGATCCAGCAGGGCTCGTCTTATTTATTTGTTTGTTTGAAGAATTTATACCCCGCCTTTCCCATGCTGAAGCAAACGCCCAAGGCGGCTTACATGAGCAGGCTAGTCTAAACCACCATATTTTCAATGGGTTTTTTTTACAAACTTACAGTATTCTTGTGATCCACCAAATCCTCAGTCGTAGATGTAGTCTTCACAGTGTGGTTCTCTCCTTTGGCTGCATGCCATCAAGCCTCAGCAGGCAATCGCAAGTCAAACCTGGACAGGTCCTCAAGATCCTATACTGTTCTTTTGCCAGCTTGCCTTCTTATGTTCTCTTTGTTTCTTTCTCAGAGGAATTTTCCAAGCCTGCCTTCATTTCCCAGCTGGAAGAAGAAGAGGAGTTTGCATTTTCCCAGGATCTCCAAGAACAGAAATCAAGAGGTAACTTGCTTCTGCCCAGTATTGCTTGACATAGCCATAGGGACAGCCCAGAGGGTGCCGGCTGAATGAGAACCTTTCACCAGGACAGAAACTCCCCTCCTTTCTGGGATCAGTTGGTGCTGGTTGCTATGAATGAGCAAAGTACACCTCTGCCATTCTGATCTCATCACCTTCAAGCAGCGAGAGCTAGAGAACCTGTTAAGAAGCAAGTCTTGTACGTTGGATTCAAACTTCTTCTTGTAGGACTACAGAACTAAGAGGTATGCAGGGAAAGCATACTTGTCATTCACATCAGTCATCCCAATAAACTACAAACAGGACCTGGCTGCAGCTACAGTCTGTGTCATGGCTTCAAGAAAAGACAACACTCCTAACAGAGGCAGAAAACTGGAGCGCAATCCTAACCTTACCAAACTTTGCTGGCCTAACTGTACCGGCCTAACTCCAAGTTAGGATTGCGCCCTGGCTCACATAATGGGAACAATGATTTTCCACAGGCAGGAGGAGGTTTTTTTTTCCTGTGGTCCTTTTCCTGTGCTAAAATGATTTGCCTAATATGGTATATATAACAAAACAGAAGAAAAAATACTAAATTCCCTGTCAATGGAAAGCGTCAGTGTGATCTGAGTGAAAGATGCTCTGGCCCTCCACTTCCCTCTCCACACCACAACCTCCTCAAAGGACGCCTGGCCGTGAAAGAAGGAAGTCTCAAATCATCCCCATCCAGCAGACCCAAAGGCAAGCCGCTTTCATGGCCTTCCAGGCAGTGGCGGATCTAGGGGGGGCAAGAGCCCTGGGCACTGTCTTGGGGCCATCTAGGGGGGCACCAGTGGCCTTCGCAACATTGTGCGGGTAGACCTGGGCTCCATGGAGCCCAGGTCTACCCGGAGCTGCTTCTGGTGGGTAGACCTGGGCTCCCATGGGGGCGCACTTCTATTGGGTGCCCCAGGCGCCATTTTGACTAGATCTGCCCCTGCTTCCAGGTGATCAGATCGCAACAGCAGGCAGGTACTGTGCTAACTAGTCCTAACCAGCACCAAGTCTTCCCAGAAAGGAGGGGAGTTTCAGTGGTCCCCATTTAGCAGACCATCCCTGGTTTGCACTCAGCGGACTTTGGTTGCAAGTGTTGGGGTGGAGGGAGGAAAGCAGAGATCTTTTTCTCTCCACTGATTCCAGTGAGTGCATTTTGACTTGGAGCAATACTGAAGATGCTGGTTTTGACCTTTAAAGCCCTTTAAAGGATTTGATGTTGACACGTCTGCCTCTTGTACCTCTGCAGTACAATGTGCATTGAAAATAGTTTGCCCTCCTCCAACTATTTTTTTACCTTGTTTTTATTTATATGTTATTTTTATTGCTTATTTTGTTTTCTTTTTTTATGTACTGTATTTTTTCCAATCAAATAGTTGTAAGCCGCCTAGGGCATCTACCTTGGCAAAGGAAAGGGGGGAGGTAAGAAATCCCTTAAATAAATAAGTCAGTACAGTTTCCAGGCACTGTCATGACCCTGTGTGTGGTCTGTGCGGAGAGTGCATTGGAGCAGATGGATTTGAAATGAGAAGATCTGTTGTAGTCAGATCTCTCTATTCTCTTTGTTTCCTCCAAAGGTTTTCTGAAACTTGACCTTGTTTCTTGGCTAAAAGAAAGACACACACACTCTGCAGGTAGTTGCTTATCTGTGTTGAAGATGGTGTCTTTTGGGAGGAGGTTGTTGTGTTTACTCTCTTGGCGGAAAGAGATTCAGGGCACAATCCAATTCAGGGCATAGTTAGGCCAACAAGGTTTGGCCAGCACAAGGGACACCATAAAGCATGTTTGGACCACTCTCAGGGAGGATGGCCTCTCTGACTGCAAGAATGGTCCAAACATACTTTACGGTGCTCCTTGTCCAGTAAAAGACAAACTTTGCTGGCCTAACTGTGCCGGCCTAACTCCAGGTTAGGATTGCACCCTCAGCTTTCTCCAGTGGGCATTTCTGGTGGCTTCATGCTTTCATGTTGACACCTCACAACATTTGCTGTCTTCTTCTCATCAGAGCCAGGATAAGAGGGTCTTCTCTCCCAGTCTATTTGCCCAACCCTAACTAACCCCCACCCCCGTTGCTGAAGAAGTCACACCGAGAGGCCGTGTGCTGCATCCTTTGGTGGGTGGGACCTCTTCAACGTAAGCCTCCTGTTCCCAAAGGGTCTCCTTTGATCAGCGCCAGTGATTGGACTGGTGTACATCTGAGGAGAGGAAGGGAGGGGAGGGGGAAAGGAAAGGGGCAGATATCCTAGGGCACGTTGCTGCCGCCATATCTATCACCTGCCTCTTATCTGCCCCCTCTCCCTGCCCACTCCCTCGCTCCTCCCCATTCTCCCCATCAACACCTCCCATGCTGGCTTAACCGCAAACATGGACTGGGCCATTGGATCTGCCCCTCTTTGCAGAGATGGTTTCAAAATGGCCGGCAGCTGTGCTCTGCTCATACCAACAAAAAAAACATTTACAATAGCAAAACCATATTCTGCTGTTCTAAAGCCATAGTAAGCACTGTTAGCATTCATCAGAAGATGAGTTGAAACGTGCTGTGAGGCCTCATAGGGAGGCCCCCCCCCTTGGGTTTTCACCACAGAAATTGTGTCCAGCAGAGTTAACAAATCTGCCTCCATCCCATGACCAGGTCAGATTGCAACAGGCCCAGCAATCACAATTCTGCTATTTCTCCACACAGGTAACAGCCGAATACTATGCATGTCTACTCAGAAATAAGTCTCATTATAAGCAATGGGGTTTACTCTTAGGTATGTGCGCAGAGGATTTCAGCCCGAGAGTTGGTTACTGAGCAGGGTTACGATCCTAGGCATACTCCTCTCGGTCCACCTGGGTTTACTTCTGAGTATACATGCCTAGGAGTGTGCTGCGTGGGTTCCGTTTCTGTGTTGCAATGCAAATCAAGACCCTCCCTCTATTGCAGGAAGCAATGGACAAGGCAGTGAGGCTCAGAAAGAGCTAAGTGAGGCATCATCAGAAGTGACCATTCTCGGCATAAAGGGAGTGACTTTGCGAGACCAAGAGGCGACAGGATATCAGGAGGAGAGCCCCACACCGAGCTTCAGTCAGACCGATAGCCTGACTTTGCATCAAAGAACTCACGTAAGGATGAAACCTTATAAATGCTTGGAATGTGGAAAATGCTTCAGTCGGAACTCATACCTGACTGTACATCAAAGAACCCACACAGGGGAGAAACCATATACATGCTCAGAGTGTGGAAAGCATTTCAGTGACAGTAGAAGCCTGGCTGTTCATCAAAGAACCCATACAGGGGAGAAGCCATATAAATGCTTACAGTGTGGAAAAAGTTTCAGTCGGCGTTCCCACCAGACTTTGCATCAAAGAACCCACACAGGTGAAAATCCTTTTAAATGCTGGGTGTGTGGAAAGAGCTTCCGTCATAGCTCCAGCCTGACAGTTCATCAAAGAACCCACACAGGAGAGAGGCCATATCAATGCCCGGCCTGTGGGAAGCAGTTCAGTGACCGTAGACGCCTGACTATTCATGAAAGAACCCACACAGGTGAGAAGCCATTTAAATGCTTACAGTGTGAAAAAAGCTTCAGTCGGTGCGATACCCTGACTTTGCATCGAAGAACCCACACAGGAGAGAAACCCTATCCATGTTTGGTGTGTGGAAAGAGCTTCAGACACAGCAGAAGTCTGACAATGCATAAAAGAACCCATGCAGGGGAGAAACCTTATAAATGCTTGGAATGTGGAAAATGCTTCAGTCGGAACTCACGCCTGACTGTGCATCAAAGAACCCACATAGGGGAAAAACCATATAAATGCCTGGAGTGTGGAAAGAGTTTCAATGAGAGCAGAAACCTGACTATGCATCAAAGAATGCATACAGGAGAGAGGCCATATCAGTGCTCAGTGTGTGGAAAGCATTTCAGTGACAGTAGAAGCCTGACTATCCATGAAAGAATCCACACAGGTGAGAAGCCATATAAATGCTTACAGTGTGGAAAATGCTTCAATCAACTTGCCCACAAGATTTCGCATCAAAGAACCCACACAGGTGAAAAACCTTATAAATGCTTGGAGTGTGGAAAAAGCTTCAGTCAGTCTTATAACCTGGCTTCGCATCAAAGAACTCACACGGGAGAAGCCGTATAAATGCTTGGAGTGTGGAAAGACCTTCAGTGGTCGCTCAAACGAGACTGTGCATCAAAGAATTCATACACAAGAGAAACCATATCAGTGCTTGGAGTGTGGACTTCAGTGTGTTTAGCTTCAGTGTGAACGCAAAGCTGACTTTACACCAAAGAACCCACAATGGGATGAAACCATAGAAATTGGGAAAGGAGCTTCAGTGATAGTTAAACCACATTTTACTTCAAAGAACCCGCACAGAGAAAAATTCTATAGAAGCTTGCAGTGTGGAAAGAGTCAGAGGTCAAGCCTGACTTTCTGCTAAAGTAACACACGGGGGGGGGCAGAAACTATATAAATGCTGGGATGTGGAAAGTGCTTCAGTAGGAGCATCAACATGGCTGTTGATGAAAAGACTCGCACAGAAGGAAAAAACTATATACCGTAATTGCTTGGAGTGTGGAGAGAGCATTCATGAGAGTGATAGCATTACTCACCCATGGATGAAACGGAGTGTGAAACATGTTTTAAATGGCAGAACAAATAGCATTCATCACCCTGCTGAAAATCAGAAGTGAGTTCATTAAGCAGGTCATGACCAGAAATAAGGACTTCTTTTCATTTAGGAGCTGCCCTCCTATGCCCACTGCCTCCCCTTCAGAGGTATTCTGAGGGCCAGAGAGACCTTTCCACAACCTGGGAAGGTGTGGCAAATCTGCCAGCCAACACCACCATAAGAGAAAAACAAAACTTGTCTCTGCTGTGCTATCATGATGCTTGCTGTTCTCTGATGATTTTATATCATTCTTCTATTACTTTAATGCTGTTACTTTACTCTAGATTTTATTTGAAGCAGCTGGCGGGGGGGCTGCCAAAAGTTGACTTACACATTTTATTTGCCTGTTTAGTTTTCCTCACCAAAGAGCTCAGGACGATAGACATGTACTCCCAGGACATGGTAATGGCCACTGGTTGTGTAAAAATCTGACCTCAGGGTTATTGATTATGTTTACCTCAAAGAGAGAAGGAAGGCAGGTGGAGTAGGGGCAGGAATGTTAGAAATGTTCAAAAGGATTCCTTTATGTACAGTATATCCTTGAAATGCTTGAATTGTTTGGATGCTTTACCTCAGGAACCCCTTGGCAGAGGAGTAGGCAGTCAGGAAAGAGTTAAACAGTTTCCCGCCTTTTCTAACTGCATCTGACCTGAGTGTAAACTGGAGTTCTGAGGCAGAGTGGAGCAGTTCACCCAGTGCAGTAATAAACCGCTAGCTAGAACAGTGGTTCTCAAACATTTTGGCACCAGGACCCACTTTTACCATGACAATCTGACAATCTGACTAGGACCCACCAGAAGTGATGTCATGGCGGGAAGTGCCGTCATTGTGATGCCAGAGCCTGCTGCTTTCCTGAGAATGCAGCAGTAAGTTGGGTTATTCCTCAGCCATTTTCCCATAGCTAAGTGAATCAGAAAGGGGCAAAGCCTATTTACAACCATGGCACAAGCAAAACAACCACACAGCCCTCCTCCTTTCTAGCATCCCATTTTTCCATATGGCTTCCCTAGGTGCTTTGTGATCCACCTGAAATTGGCTCGTGACCCACTAGTGGGTCCCAACACACAGTCTGGGAACCACTGAGTTAGAAGGCTATAAAAGAGTGAAAAGAACCTCCTTTGGGCTGAGGCTGGTAAGGTGACAAGGCAGGCCAAAGGATAAGAACATAAGAGCCCCACTTTTTTGTTGTTGTTTAGTCGCTAAGTCGTGTCCGACTCTTCGCGACCCCCTGGACCACAGCACGCCAGACCTCCCTGTCCTCCACTAGCTTCCAGAGTTCGCCCAATTTCATGTTCGTTGCTTCGGTGACACTATCTAACCATCTCATCCTCTACTGCCCCCTTCTCCTTTTGCCTTCCATCTTTCCCAGCAGGAGGGTCTTTTCTAAAGAGTCCTCTCTTCTCATCAGGTGGCCAAAGTATTTGAGCTTCAGCTTCAGCATTTGTCCTTCCAGGGAGCAATCAGGCTTGACTTCCTGGAGGATTGACCAATTGGACCTCCTTGCAGTCCAGGGGACTCTCAAGAGTCTCCTCCAACACCATCACTCAAAAGCATCTATTCTTCGGCGCTCTGCCTTTCTTATGGTCCAGCTCTCATAGCCATACATGGCTACTGGGAAAACCATCGCTTTGACTATGTGAACCTTGTTGGCAGGGTGATGTCTCAGCTTTTGATTAAGTTGTCTAGGTTTGCCATACCTTTCCTCGCAAGAAGTAAACGCCTTTTAATTTCATGGCTGCAGTCACCACCTGCGGTGATCTTGGAGCCCAGGAAAATAAACTCTGTCACTGCTTCCATTTCTTGCCCTTCTATTTGCCAGGAAGTGATGGGAGTGGTGGCCATGATCTTAGTTTTTTTAATGTTGAGCTTCAAGCCAATTTTGGCCCTTTCCTCTTTCACCCCCATCAGCAGGTTCTTTAAGTCTTCTTCACTTTCTGCCACTAGAGTGGTATTGTCTGCGTATCTGAGGTTGTTGATATTTCTCCCAGCAATCTTGATTCCAGCTTGTGAATCATCCAGCCCTGCCTTCCACATGATGTACTCTGCATATAAATTAAATAAGCAGGGTGACAGTATACAGCCTTGTCGTACTCCTTTCCCAATTTGAAACCAGTCGGTTGTTCCATGTCCAGTTCTAACTGTTGCTTCCTGACCCACATACAGGTTTCT
>JAJKFI010014122.1:0-14886 GCA_029204185.1 Lerista edwardsae
GAGAGAGAGAGAGAGAGAGAGAGAGAGAGAGAGAGAGAGAGAGAGAGAGAGAGAGAGAGAGAGAGAGAATAGGATGCCTCAAGTGCCATGCCAATTTTGTGTCCTTCCCTTATGTTTTGAGAGCCTGCAATATACCCTGCCAAAGACACAGAGCATTGAGAAGGTTGGCTAGCAGGTAGGATGTCAACTCTGGAGGATTATGCCTAAATAAATTATCTGCAGGACAGGACATAATCTCTAATTTGCATGGGAGATTAGCATGTGCCCCCCAGTTATATAGGCAAATTGGAAGCATTGCATGATGGTCTCTGCTCACATGTGGCTTTTTCAGACACTGACTCAGATTTTTGAAAGTGGAGACACCGGGATTTCAAACTGAAGTCAGCAAACGTTAAGAACCAACTGCAAAAAAAAAACTAAGGCTGAGCTCACCATGACCTTAAAAGTTATGAAGATTAAAGATGCCTTGGCACTTTAAAGATGCTATGAATGGGTGGGGGAAGGTCTGGGCTCTGGATGCTTTCCCGATCTGCGGAGCGCTGGTCTACCTGCAGCTGGTCCCAATGGGTAGACCTGGGCTCCACAGGGCCCAGGTCTACCCGCTGTCGTTTCTAATGGGTAGACCTGGGCTCCCTGTAGCCCAGGTCTACCTGTGGCAGCTTCTGATGGGTAGACCAGGGCTCCTGTGGGGGGGGGGTGCACTTCCATTGAGCGCCATGGACGCCATTTTGATTAGGTCCGCCCCTGGCTGTGTCATGCCAACAACCAAGCCTTTGAAAATCCTTCCTAGATATTCTTCACATTGCATTCTAATTAACTGCGTAGCAAGAAAACTCAACCTTCAAAAATAAATCATCTTCTGCTTGTAGTAATCAATCAGCATATTCTACACCCGTGGAGATTTAATCGTCAGTTAAAAATAATGATTAATTGTCCTATTTAATTAGTACACATTCCAGTAACTGCTTGTGTGTACTTCAGATGCAACTGCAAAAACATTTTGCTGTCAGATTTTTTCTTAAAGGCATCTATTGAGAAAAAGTGGCTTAATGAAGTACCAAAATATTCTAAGACGTGTTTAGTTGGAAACGTCCTGGTTTCTAAAAAAATTCAGAACTTTTAGGAAGAAATTACAGATGCTCCTCTTTATCTGCGGATTCAGAACCCATGGATTTGACCTACTGTGGTTCCGAACCCATGCCTGGAGAACCCACAGAGGACCTCCAGCTTCTGACAGAGGGGAACAGAAGAGCCTTCTGGTCATGTCTGGGCGGTGTTTTGAGGGCCTGAGAGGCTATGCACGACCCCAGAGGTGTTGGAAAGGCACTTCTGAATTTCAGGAAAACCTTGTCACCCTGGGAGCAATCGTGGTAACAGCCCAAATCCAAGCTCAGCATGCAGGGCCTGTTTGAAGCAACCCCTGCAGGCATCCAGGATGGGTCCTGGAAGGATCCCAGAAGAAGACGAGCTGTCAGATCTCCTGAGGGTCGTTCAGATGTCCAGACAGCCGAGCGTCTCCTCCAATATTTAAAAGTCCTTGGAAAGAGAAAAAAATTTTTGAGGTCCCTCACTTATTAGATCGTAATTTACACTTTTCCAGGTGTGGTGCAAAAGGATTACTTCTTAAATTTTCTCTTCTTGAAGAAAACAGCCCTAAAACTGTATTCAAATTGCTAGGAAGTTCCTCCAAATCACAACGCAATCCTATTGCGCCCGTTGCGTCGATGCTACGCAGAGGCAGATCTAAGGGAGGGCAAATCTCTACGTTTTGCAAGAAGCCTTACCTTGCAGTGGAAATCACTCCTCTCCTGCACCGTTTTAGCCAATCCTCACAGGGAAAAGCAACATCTTGGCATTGCTTACTGGCTACAGCAGCAAGGGAGAGGTGGGATTTACATGACAGGGTAAGGCTTCTTGCAGCACTTACAGATTTGCCCTCCCTTAGATCTGCCTCTGATGCTACATCATAGTGTTGATGCAAGGGGAGGAGCGCAGATGTGGGGGCACCGATCGGCACCCCTGTATCAGCACTCGAGCAATGGGACCAGCGCTGCAGGCAACACCAGTCCTGTTACACCCATGCTGAGCCTATCTTGCATCAGCTCTGCATGGAGGCAGAAGCGGGATTGGCGGTGGGGGGGAGATTGTGGGTGGGGGAGGGCGGGACATGGGCGGGCTTGGGACACCGCCATATGAATGTTGCCTTGCCACGGGGAGGCTCCAGCCTCTCCTAAGCAGCATTGGATATGGCGCTGGCCCGCTGGCCTCGTCAGTCCAGCGCTGCTTAGGATTGCGCCCTTAGTGTGTTTTGGATCATGGGTCAATAAAGCAAAGTTTACTACAGAGCCAAAATGGGCTCTAATTGCGCTTGGGGCAAGGCAATGTCATGACTTTGCCCCTAGAGTCACCGAGCTCCTAGCACCACTGCCCCACTGTACTGGAAAAGACAGGAGATACCCCAAGGAGATAGGGAGTAGTATCAGCAATTGGCCAGGGATTATAGAGTTAACCCCCAAGGTCTTTGCAAGCCTTGGGAGCACAGCTGTAGGCTGATGAGGCCCCTGACTATGAAGGGAGGCCAGCACAGGTGCAAATGGGCGTGGCTGCCTAGCAACAGTCTCTGATAGGCCTGCAGATGTATAAAATGGGAGGCAGGCGCTGGAGGAAGGCACCTGGATGGATTGCTGGACTGATGGAGTGCTGGCTGGAATGCCTGCCTGAAGACAGACAGACAGACAGACAGGCTGGCTGGCTGGCTGGCTGGCTGGCTGGCTGGCTGGCTGGGGTAAGCTCATTGTGGGGAAAAACTGTGGGGAACAGTTGTATGTCTGCCACACCCCTGAAGCCACCAAGTGGAGGAGGCAGTTATGGCTTGGGCAAGCTGACTGCCTATTGTTTGTTGGTGGGGTTTGTTGGTGTTAGACTTAGGGTGGTTTGGAGCTAAGCCAGTGATGAGGGCAGTCTGGAGGAGGTTGGCCAGCCGGTGATCCCAAGCAAAGCTGCTGGACGAGAGGAGGCCCAGTGGGTGAAGGAACCCCCTCCCTCTTGCCTATCTCTGAGGCTGTTCTGGAGGGGAAACTAGTTAGCCTGGTGTGGGCATTAGGGCCTTTGGGGAGGCCCGGCAGGAAATTTGGCAGAACACCCACCATTGCCCTGCTACACTTCCAGCATCCATAATCACTCTATTTCAAACGGACGGCCAACCTGCTCTTCTGCTTCTACCCCTCATCTTCACTGCCTCTAATCTTCACTGTTGATTTGCATCCCACTGCATCTGGCGCCCGGAATGCCCGCCCCACCACAATGCCCAAAATATGCCTCTGGTTTACTATGAACCTTCCTAGAACAAGGACAAATTACCCCAAACACCATAAGCTAAAGATCTTTACCACTTTACTATTATCGAATAATTGTTCGCATATTTCTGCACTATTCACATTTTGTTCCCATCACGTTCTTGTGGAAGTGTTAACAGCACGTAAATAATGGGGGACAGGGAGAAACTTGAAAAATTGCACAGGCAAGATGCTTTCTCTCCTGCTTCTAATCTGAACCCAAAGCAGTAGGATAGTCGCTAAGCATGCAAACCCACAAGGGTCTTTTTTCTCCAGGATCGCCTTCATGCTAGGCTGGGATATTTGCTCCATATGGCTGTAAGGAGAACAATGCCATGGCTGGGACACCCCTTATCTGTGTTAGCAGAACCCCACTTTTCAAGGTATGACAATGTTGGAACTATCCTACTGCCAACTTGGTGACTTTTAGACAGTGTGTTTATTTATTTGCAAGAATTTTGACAAGACGTTCTGGCTGCGTATGTAGTTCAGCAGGATCCAGATCCATGGCTGTGTTTCCTAGATACGGCAATAGCCAAATAAATAACAATCCACTCTTACTGTGCTGTCTTTCAACTATTAGAACAAGCACCTAGGATTGGGGGGGAGGAAAGGCCACCTTTTCATCATGCTGAGCTCCTCAGGTTTGTTGTGGGTGATCATAACTGATTAAAGTCCTAGTCAGTACATGGCTCCATGAGTGCTAATTAACTTCCCGCAGGGTCTGTTACAAAGTAGTGCTTATAGCTGTCCTAACTTCTAGAAAACAGGCACTGCAAACAAGAGATGCTGCATAGATATTGTAGGACTTGCTCTTTCATCCACCAACAATCCTTGAACTTCCTTCAGATCACTTGGGGCTAAGTGCAATATTACTTTTCCCCTGGTAGGGGTGCCCAATCGCTTATAGCAGTGGTTCTCAACATTTTTTCCACCGGGACCCACTTTTTTGTATGACAGGCTGTTGGGACCCCCAACCATAAAATTATTTTCGTAGCTACTTCATAACTGAAGACTGACAACATTTTCCCTGAAAGCTTTGGGCAGTTCTTCCTAAACCCGGTTAGCAAAGATTATTTTAGGGTGCAATCCTAACCAACGTTCCAGCACTGACATAGCTGTGCCAATGGAGGATGTGCTGCATCCTGCAGTTGGGGGGGGGGGCAGTCAGGGAGGCCTCCTCAAGGAAGGGGAATGTTTGTTCCCTTACCTTGGAGCTGCATTGCCCTTATCCTGGTGCTGGGAAGTTGGCTAGGATTGCGCCCTTAATGCCAGGCACTGTAGCGGGGATCTTCAAAAACAAGATAATCACAAAACAAGATTCTGGAGGCAGTGGTGTTTCTGGAGGCGGGGGGGGCATGCAAGGTTTTGCAGGAAAGCCGCTAAAGCAGCCATGCATGACTGTGAAGGCAAGGGGCTGCTTCACCCAGGGGCTCAGGCTCCTTCAAAATGTGCATTTTGCACCCCTCTAGGAACGCCTCTGTCTGGAGGTGGTTGACCCCGGCCAGGCAAGGAGTCTCCTTCTGCTAGGAAGCACCCAAACGGGGGGGGGGGAGGGAAACCCCGGACTTGAAAAACCCTGCCGTATTTTCTGCTTGGGAGGAAACGGCTGGCGCGCTCTCCCTCTGCAAAAGCAGGGAATCCCTTTCTGCAGCTGAGGATGCCAGGCAGCCAGCTGCTCGAAGGTGGGGCTGCGCAGGGCAGGGGGAATAATGGGGAGAGGAACCCCCCCCCCACTAGACTCCACGAAGGAAAAGCCCCTTCGCCACTACAAGGGGGGAATCTTTGCTTTGAAGGAAGGCGCATGGAGGGGGGGTCTTATAACCCTGGTAGCTCATCACCAAGGAGAGATCACCACCCAGCAAGCAACCTCCTAGAGGAGGAGGCTTCTCCTTCCTCCTCTTTCACGCTCTCCTTTCTCCCCCCCCCCACCTTTGGTCCGGTTGCCTCATGCAAGGCTGACCAGCAGCGCCTGCCACGCGACAACGCAGATATTTTCAGTTTTTTCCTATCTTTTTTCTTCCATGCTTTCTATTCCCTCCTGAATTTCCTCCATCCCGCTTACCCTGCTTCGGAGTTGGAGGAGTTCACGCCCGGCCGCATTCAGGACATCGCGGCGAGGTTTGGGAGAGGCCCGCGTGCTTCTTTCCTCACCGCGCGCCGGGCCTGGGAGGCGGCGCTGCGGGGAGGAGCCGAGGTTGGACGGGCGTCCGGGCCCGCAGCGCGAGGCTCGTAGGCCTCAGAGCGCCGCGGAGGAGCAGTCCCTTAGGGCCGTCGCCGCGGACGCTAGCAAGCCCCGCTCGGTGAGGAAATGGAGGAGGAGCGCGGACGAGCGACTGGGCTGCCGCCGCCGCCGCGCGAGCTCCGGGATCGTCCGTTCCGCGCAGCTTAGGCCCGGAACGTGGCCCTGTGGTTGACGGAGCGAAGAGCGACATCACCCCCCCCACGGAGGCTTTTCGGAGGATCGGAGGTGCCTATATTGATGGTCCTCTCATGATGATCCCTGGGTCAAGGAGGAGGGGAGGCGCGCGCGAGCTCGGCCGAGCCCCGCGCCTGGGGAGCTTCGTCCCCAGCCCCTGACCCTGCAATCAGTGTGTGCGGCCAGGCGAAGCCGGATCAAGTCTCCGCACCCTGCCTTTGGCGAGAGTCTTTGGCGACCCCTGTAAAATGATTCTTCGACCCCTAAAGGGGTCGCGACCCCCCAGGTTGAGAACCGCTGGCTTATAGGAAGGGTTACCAGATTCAAACTGGGACACTGTGCCTATACCTTTAACCATTGCATAGAAGCGAGAATCTGAGCAGGTGCAGCTTATCATGGAAGAGTTTTAAAAGCTGCACCTGCCAAAATTCCCTCTTTGATACAATGGTTAAAGGTATAGGCACTCTGTCCCTGTTTGAATCTGGTAACCCTACTTATAGGTCTCCTTGGACCTACACCAGCCATTTTGCTCACATATGTCCATTGCTGCATGTGCCGTACCACTGCCCCCTCCCCATTTGTAACAGTGGCCTGCAAGCACATGACTGGCTTTCACATCACCATCAATGGCCTTTTACTGCAAGAACACTAATTTTGTTCAGTAACTAAGAACAGCACAAGGCCTCGATAGGATTGGGGCCAAAGTAACAAAGAACTACAATTCTATACATGGGATTTACCTATACAAGTGTGCATAGGATTTCAGCTAAAGTTAGTATTTTATAAATCTGGATAAAATGGCTAAACCAACACGCTTTCTAATGGAGCCTCTTATTTATCACCTTTTTATACCACCCTTCCTCCAAGGAGCTTGGCATGGTATGCATAGCAGCCAGCTACCCTGCCTTTGCCCTCACAACAACCCTGCGAGATAGGGGAGGCTAAGAGAAAGTGAGTGGCCCAGGGTCACTAAGGAAGCTTTGTGCCTGAGCAGGGACTTGAACCTGGATCTTGCAGGTCTAAGTCCAACTCCCAAACCACTACATCATCCTGGCTCTCTCTTCCTCTCCTTCTCAATTTCACACTCCTCATTCTTTTTCGAATAACAGTTCCCCTACCCAGTTTCTTACAACACACAAGTTAAGGCTCTACTAATGTCACAAAATAAAATAAAAAGAACTTACCCAGTCAGAGGCGGATCTAAGGGGGGGGGCAAATCTGTAAGTTTTGCAAGAAGCCTTACCTTGCAGTGGAAAACACTCCTCTCCTGCACTGTTCTAGCCAATCCTCACAGGGAACAGCAACATCTTGGCGTTGCTTACTGGCTACAGCAGCAAGGGAGAGGAGGGATTTACATGACAGGGTAAGGCTTCTTGCAAAATTTACAGATTTGCCCCCCCCCTTAGATCCGCCTCTGTACCCAGTTCAGTATGAAAAAACAGAGTAGCAGCAAAGAGGAACTGCAGTGCTCAGGAAACAAAAGAAGCTTCCAGTTGCCTCAGTTTAAGAATCCTTCACAGTGAGGCCTTGTTCCTGAACAACAGTGGTCCCTGGGTAGATACCCCAGAACTACCACCAGCCCAAGGTCTCACCTACCAATCTCTACTGCTCTTCTTTTTGAATGGCTTCCTGGGAAATTTGCAGCACAATCCTATGCATGCCTATTCAGATGTAAGTTTCATTGAATTCTAAGCTACTTATTCCCAGGTACATGAAACACAGGATTGCAACCCTGGTTTGTCCTAATACAGCTGTAGCAGGAAAAAAAGCCTCCTTTCCACCCTGAAAAGAAGCTGCATGCCAATTATGTTTATTTACCACTTGATCCTGTTCTGAATTTTTTATCACTTTTTGCATTTAGGGAACTAGTTCTGGTTAAGGTTCAAGGCAACTAAGGGCATTTTCCAGCACTGACATAGCAGTGCCAATGGGGCATGTTCTGCATCCTGCAGTGGAGTAGTAGTCACAGAGGCCTCCTCAAAATAAGGGAATGTTTGTTCCTTTACCTCAGGGCTGCATTGCCCTTACCCCAGTGCTGGAAAGTTGGTTAGGATTCAAATGTAAGAGATTTTTGATTTGGATTCAGTCCAGATTCACTGAAAAGATTTCTTTGAACCAGTTTTGGGATCCTGGATACTGTTTGATTCCCTCATCACTATGCACCAAGTGATATTTTGACACACCTCTGTCTCTTCATACAATTTAAATCATAGACACTCTCGGCCACAGATTTTGGTACTGATGGCTTGAGTAAGGACTTTGATTATTTGCTTTTAGCATTTCTACTTGGGGTTTCTTTCTAAAACAAAAACCCAAGACAGCAGCTGGGAGAGGAGCCTGCCCCAAGTGCTTGACACCTTCCTGAAAGCAGGAAAGGAGGAGGTAGAGGATGGGTAGACAATGGCCAGGAGTGCTGTCACTTGGCATACCCTTCATCAACAACCTGATATTGATCCTATTCCAGGAAAAGCTGGCTGGGCCCCACTCCAATAATTTCTTCCGAAAAATACCATTGGAGGATTAATCAAGATATGAAAATAAATTTACCACAACAGGCAGATAAGACGCAAGTTTTTCTGTAGTGGCAACGCGTACCCATTTGGATGGCTTCTGCGATGTGTATCACTAGAGACTATGCAGAAACTGCCAGGGAATGAGAAAAAAGTGAGTTGCTAATGGAAAAAGAATGACAATATAAAGAAGCTGCTTTATAAGCAAATTACAGGGTTTTTGTTGGGATATTGGAATGAGGCAGAAGAAATTTACAGATCTGTATGGTTGTTTCTACCTAGAGACATGGAGCTAAAATGGCAACATGTAAATCTGCACAGTGATATGAGTATGAATGGTAACATAGAGATCTGCCCAGTAATAAGAGTTAGAATGGCAACATGTAGATTTGCTCAGTAACAAGAGAATCTGCCCAGAGATATGGTCATGTGATGGTAATGATTGGATGATATATAAACATGACCAGGGATACAATGTGTGTGTGTTTCTTCAGAGAGGGTTTTGAAAGAGTGTGTGCTTGAGAGAAGTCTTTTGGATGAGAGCTGATAATTGATTAATAGAAGTTATGTACAGAGTCTGCTGGAGTTGCTGTAACAGTTGTAAAGAAGATTAACTTGAGTAATACAGAAGTTCTTGTTAAAGAAGTGTCTGAGTTATTTCTTGTCTGTGATCATCGGTGTTGGATATCTGAGTAAACCACTCAGGAATAGTATTCATCCACGCACAACATAATCGTCATCATCACTACTCAAATATCATGACAGTTTTTCACAAAGAGGTAGTTGCCAGGGGGAAAAACAGCCATAGAAAGAAGGACTCCGAAAGCTGAGAACAATATAACTTAAGAGCCATCTCCAAGGACCATATCAAAATACTAACAATGTCATCCAGTCCAATGGCACAGAGATTACCTGTACCAATCCTAACCTGTACTGACTTGCCTGTGCTGTATCCAGCGCAGGTTAGGAGAAGGCTGGGGCACAACTCGGAATTTGGGGATTTTTATTCCCTTTATCCTGTGACAAGTGCCAGCCAGCCCTGTGGGGCTGCTCAGATCTGAGGCTGTGATTTTGCAGGAACAAATCCGAGCGACCTGTGCAACACTGCTCAGGTCGGGGACAGGGGTTAGGATGCAAGCCTATGTCGCCCAGGCTGATCCCACCCCCTCCCAGGCCCAATCCACCTCCCAGACTGCCCTCCCCCGTTCAAAACCACCCATCCTTCTGCCACCCTCTCCCACCCCCTGCACCGGCACAAATTTGAAATATCCTGGAACACGTCCGACGCTGCTTGGCCAGTGCACATTTGTGTGCTGGTCCAGCTTGCTCCTGAGTAGCATGAATGTGCTTTATGGCACATTTGTAACACTGAGAGGGGCCAGCACAGTGTTAGTTTTGCACTGCCCATTTCACAAGCCAACAATCATTTCACAATTTGAGAACTATTCATATAGTATTTATTATTGCATCTGCCGATCTTTGGAGTCATGTGAAAAACAGTCAGAAAGATGCTATGATGATGGAAAGTGCCAGAAAGTGCCAGATGAAGCTGAAATGCAGCTACTTGAGAGTGTGCATGCAAGAGACAGAGCATTTTGGTAATTCCAAAATAAAATCAAAACATGTAACCTAAAGAAATATTTATTCAAGAATCCAAATTGTTGGTCCTCCCCTGAAGAAAAGAAGGAAATTAGGGGAAACTGTAAGCCAGAACAGAACCTCAGACACAATTTGTTGTACAATTCAACCTTTTTTGTTATATAAAGTTTCACTTCCCTACACATAAGAAGATGGCAGTTCTTGAGCAGTACTCTGAGGTATACTGGTCTGAAAGTAGCATCCTGAATAACAGAGGCAGAAGGACCAGAACAAAGTGATGAGGGAGAGGAAGACAAACCCAGGAGTAAGACAAGAGTTGACACAAGAGCTGGGGACAGGGGATAAGAGAAAACAGCTGGGATCTGGAATTTCAGTTTGCTTTTCCCAAGCAGGCAATTATTTTCTGCAATGGATGGAAATATATATCAATTAAAACGTACCTACAGAATGCTCAAGCCGCTGAGTGCAAAGCGCTATGCTGAGAAAACAGAGACCTGAACCATTCCCTCATTGAAGATTTTAATTTGTTTTTGCATGTAAAAACCACGTCCAAAGCAATTTAGCATGAAAATAACTGTTGAGTGATCTCCCCCAAAGTACTTAACTAAAATGCATAGGAAGCAAGATTTTTTTTTTCCAGGAAAATTTAATTAAATTAACCTGCTCAATGCAGCTACTTTAGTTTGATTAAGAGAGTGCTAAGTGCTTTTTTGACATACTCTCCAGTGGTTTCCAGATTCTATGGACCCAACTAAGGGCCCAATCCTATCCAATTTTCAAGCTCTGAATGCAGCTTTGACAAAGGGGCATGTGCTACATCTTGCAGTGGGGGAACAGCCAAGGAGGCCTCCTTTACGGAACACTTGTTCTCTTACCTTGGGGTTGTACTGTGGCTGTGTTGTGGGACAGATCCAGTGTCTATTTTTGGAACCTGTCTTGCTTGATGGACTGTATGAGCTTCTGAAGCTGAAAGCTTTAAGCAAGAACACCACCCTTGTAGTAGTAACCAGCAAACAATAGAGGTTCTGGCAACAATAGATGCAGCAACTCTTGGTGGGGAAAAACTTTTTGGCTGTTGAGAGCCTCCTTAACGTAGCTCTGTACCCCATTGTGGTTATTTTGGCCGATAGATAATACTCGTAATTGCTATGCTCATGATGGTCAGAAGGAGGTGTAACCAGATCAGCGGCGTCACGCAGCTGGGGCGGGGAAGACGGCGAAACGGACCGGAACGCAACGGGCGGGCTGCCGCTCATCCGTTCCTCCCACTCAGCGTTCCGGCTGCATGACGCCGCTGAACCAGATGCACATAATACAGGACCTGGAAAGGTGAAGGGGTAAGACCAGGATGTGATAGGAACAAATATGGACCCCATTGAGGGGAGGGCAGTGCTGAGAACACCCTCGCCTTCCCTTAAACGTGTACAGGTCTGACTCCATTTTCGATTTCATCCTGGGAGTTCTGAGCTGCTATCCTGCAAGGAGGTCACAGAGGTGATCCTCGGGAGATAGCACAAGATAATGCAGACAATGCAGACCATTAAGAATTGGTGCCAAGGGACATTTGAATGTCTCCCTTCCTTCAGGGTCTTTTAATGCAAATCTGGATATCATGACAAAAGAGCATAGTGAGGACAACTTCTGCCTAACTCTATTCTAATCTGCCCAGGAGCTAAAGTAACCTGGAAAGTCTTTTTTGGACTAAGCTAAAAGGTTTCCCCACCAAAGTTTAAATCAGCAACAGAAAAGGCTGGAGCATTAGAGTAATTTTGTAAAAGAAACAAAATGTTGTGTTTAGGAAAAGCATAAAGCAGTTTTAAAAAGAACAAGGTTTTGGCTGAATAAAAAGAAATAGTGCTTTCCCAGCAGAAGGAAAAAAAGGGGAGGGGAAAGTATTAAAAAAAAAAACCCCTATACCTGTCTTTATCCATTGTCAATCTTATCACCACTATTGTACTATTCAAATGCAGACTTCCTTCCGGCCACTCCGGAGTAGCCCTTTATCAAAATAATTGGGTCAGGTGGGGAGGGGAAAATTCTAACTCTTAAAGTTTGCATCTTCCTGTGTAAGTACTTACTACATTGATAACTGTTGTATCAAGCAATCAAATGTGTCAAGCACTTGTGGCTAAATGTGCCAACCCTATTGTAATCTTGTCTTAATATTGGTGTCACTGTTGCTGCTAAATGTATTTAACCACCCTTTGTAATCACTTCTCCTTCCCCTTCCCTGACCCTTGGTTGGGGTCACACTGGAAGGGAGGGGGAGCAGCAGCAAAGAAAGACCACCAATCAGATGTCTCACATCACCAAAATTGCCAATAGCAAGTTGCCGATGTTATTATTTGTTGTTGTCAATTCCGCATTTCCATGTTCAACTGTATAACTGATCAAGTCAAAATGTACAAATTGCAAAAGTTCAGTGGTCTCCTTGGAGGTGTATTGCATTTGTGTCTGTTTTACTGACATAAGTAAAATATACTTCTCTTTCTGCAACATCAAAGTCCAGCTGGCATTCTTTTCCGTCAGTTTTCTTTTGGTAAGCTATAGTAGGGGATCCTGGGACGGCCGGGATCGGAAGAGCTGGGCTGGTATGGGGGAGTTTTGTCTTTTGTGACGATGACAGGAACAGGACAGAAACGGGCAGGCTTCTTTCTCTTTGCTTAAAGAGACAGGAGCACCAGGGAGTCTCTCTCTTTGCAGGGTGATTCCCTCCCACTTCAGCTGCATCAGCAACTGGAACTCTTAATTCTTAGGCCAATCCTGCAGTTGGAACTGATGAAGCTGCCTTATCCTGAGTTGCATCATCAGTCCACTTAGCCCACTGTCATCTATGCATGCTGACTGACTGCAGCTCTCCAGGGCCTCAGGAAGGGGGTCCTTCCTAGCACTACCTGACATGCTAGGGATTGAACCTGGAGCCTTCAGCCTGCAAAGTATGTTCCACTGATCATTCCCCTCATTCCTTTTCTCAAACTCTGCCATGGTTTTAGATGAACACTAGATGCCACTTTCTGAGTCAGCTCAGCATTCTCTACACTGACTGGCAATGGCTCTCCAGCTTTCAGATAGGAGTCTTTCTCAGGACTACCTGCAAATGCCCAGGGCTGACTGAGGGCACAACCCTAACCTAGAGTTAGGCCAGCAAAGTTTGGCTGGCACAAAAGCCACAGTAAAGCGTGTTTGGGCCACTCTCAGAGTCCAGGAGGATAGCGCATGTCTGTGTGCTGGGTTCTCTGACTGAGAGTGGTCCAAACATACTTTATGGTATCCCTTGTGCAGGCCAAACTTTGCTGGCCTAACTCCAGATTAGGATTGAACTCTGAACTTGGAACCTTCTGGAAGCAAAGCTTATTCTCTACCATTGAGCTCTGACCTCACACAGAACATGTGCTCTGAGTGTTGCTTTATAGATCTAGGAATTAAACATACAACCAGTGTATGGAAAAAGATCCTTGGAGAGGTGAGATTTGCTACATAACATTCTTGAGCCTATGCTTGCATATCGGGGTTGGAAAACTGGGTCATGGCAACGCCTCCCTGAGGGCAGGTGAATTTTGAGCAGCTCTAAAGAAGGCTGTGATAACACGCCTTCTTAAAAATTCATTATTTAACCCAGGGGATCTAAACAACTGTTTATGTAGAGACAAACCAGCTTCAGGTTTTCTGAGATGAAACTGGTTTTCTTTCCAGTCTAGTTGTTTTGTCTGGTTTTGGGATCAAAACCTGGTTGTCCTGGTGGATGATGTAAATTAGGAGATGGTTAGGAATAGTATGACCTTGTATGTTCTCCTGGACTTTTCAACAACTTGTGATCCCATAACCCACAGTATCCTTTGGGGCTGCCTGGCCAAGGTGAGAGTGAGATGGTTCCAGAACTTGGTACTTCCAAAGTATGTGGTATTTGCAGAATGTGGTTAGGATTCTTGCAGATCAAAAATAAGTACGTGCACCAGACCATCTCTGTCCTCCTGCACTGCCACTGCTTCCCAGCATCCTCATCAACCAGTTACTTTTCAAGAGGCAGCAGAGAAGGTGACAGCCCTTTTACTGGGTGGGGAAAGGGTTGCAGCAATGGCTATATTCTGTAGTACTGACATCACAATCCTTTGTAGTGGTGCTAGAGGAGGAAGCTAGTGGTAGAAGCTCTTCCTGCACACTCTCCAAGGACAGGACAGCAGTGGACTGCAGCAGCTAGGCAAGTGGAAGACCAAGAGAGGTCATAGGCAGGCTTTGGGGCACCCCCTTTTGTTCAGATTAAGCACTTCAGCTGACCTCATGGCTGGGCCGTTTTGGTGAGACGCCTGTCAAGTCTGCCTCCTGACATTGGCTCTTTCTTTGTTGTTCCATAAAATTCTTTGCTTATCACGTTTCCGTTTGGTTCTCAACTGATAGTAGTGATGAAAAACACATGGCTGTCAACTATCATAAGTTGATAGGGTTTCTCAATGCCAAGACATGAAATACATGAAAAGAGCACCGAAAGGCTCCAGCTCATGGTTTAAGTCAAAAGCTGAAGGGAATGGCCATTCTGCGAAACTTACCCTGACAAGTCAAAAACAAATTAAAGAAATTGGATTTCGATCTTTTTAAAGTCAATGTCATGATTTTTGAATAATGTAGAAGCAACTAAGAAAAACAACCCAGGAATGTAGCATAATCTGATTTATCCAAATAGCCCATGGGAACATGTGTTCCAAGATACAAACCTATGGTAAACATGAATACTATTTACACAGGGATACAGTGATGTGAAATCTCCATGGCTAAACTGGAACAGTACTGTAAAGAGATTAATGTTAGGGGTTTTACTCGACATCAAGATGAGTGGCTGAAATTGTGAGAGGTGACAGTGTTGACCAGGGAACAATACATAATACTCCTTAAACTGATGGGCGCCAAACAACACTTCACTCTCCTGCATTGTTTGCCCTGAGAAAATTGATCATTCTCCAGTTTGAGAGTGTATTGCGCATTGTTGGGATATGTGCAACTCCGTCTGCTGTCCAGAGGGGGCAGTATA
>JAJKFI010014124.1:0-17295 GCA_029204185.1 Lerista edwardsae
TAATAATAATAATAATAATAATAATAATAATAATAATAATAATAATAATAAAGTTAAATGGCTCCCTGTCTCAAAAGGGCTCATAATCTAAACAAATGCAGAACACCAACCACCACCACCACCACTAGAAAAGACACTTCACTGGAGTGAAGAGGGACAAACTCTCCCCCTGCTAAATCTAAGAGGAACACCACTTGAAAAAAGTGCCTCTTTCCCAGTTAGCAGAGGTGCCTGTCCTGTCCTATCCCCCCATCCCTCCCTTGGGATAGCAGTAGACAAACACTGTTTGCCAGTGTTCTAATGTTCAGCCTGTAACTGTGGATGCTCTCCCATCATTTTTGTCTGAACAGGGGCTAGGCTGATACATATAGCCACCACATAGAGCTACTACTGCACATAACATATGAATCAAACCTTAGCTCTTAGGTGCTGAGAGTAACTCCACATAAAAAAGGATAGTTTGTTTATCAGGCACAAGACATTTTATTAGCAGAAAAAAAATGCCTACAGCCGTATTCACTGTCCTGTGTGAAGATCAATCAATCAATCAATCAACAGGTACTTATATACTGCTTTTCAACACGAAGTTCACAAAGAGGTTTACAGGCAAACAGTAATAATAAAGTTAAATGGCTCCCTGTCCCAAAAGGGCTCACAATCTAAAAAAAAGGCAGACCGCCAGCAACAGCCACTAGAAAGACTGCGCAAGGGTGAAGAGGGACAGTTACTCTGTTAAGACAGTTAAGATGGTGTATTTGTCCATTTTGCTACATGTTAATGATTGGGGACTTCTTTCTAAAAGTAAGCCTTGTATACATGTGGAAAATAGACTCATGTGCAATTTTCTCTTATGATAGTGATATTTTTCTATACCTGTATATTTCCACATAGGCAGTGCATCATGTGTTAAGGAATCTGGGGTAGGTATGTTTGTGTATATGCCCACTCATATATGGTCTCTTCTGGAATTTTAATCCTTTTTTTCTTATATATATATATATTTCTAGTATATTTCTTCAACTAGTGCTGTTATTGCTAACAGCACAGCCTTTCCATGTTCAGACCATTTCAGAGTATTTCGAGTGTTTTTATCCGCACATACAAAGGAGAACATTTTTAAATAGGCTAAGCTTCTGCGGATACTTTTTTTTTAAAGTTTGTTGTGTGTGTTTCGCTCTCTGCTTTAAAATAAAGTTCCCTATACTATACATAATTGAAGGGCCCATAGTACATTTTTAATGACTTGCATGATGCTTCAAAGCTGGCATCACATGGGACACAGGGATTGCGGCATACTTGGAGTGCTGATTACCATCTGAATCAGATGATTGAGACTGCCAAGACCGCAATACTTAGGAGTAAGCCCTTCTGAATTCATTGTGACCCACTTCTGAGTAAACTTGAAGAACATTGGCCAGCATTTTGTGTCTTATTTCCTTGTCTGTTTTTATGCCATTGAACAGGATTAGATATCTCATTATACAACTTGCAGGCAAAGAAGAGAGGTGTTAGGGAAGCCCAAGGCTGTCTAATGGGAGTGGTTCCTAATGGTTAGCACTCAGTGCATCCTGTTCTGCTCTTTGCCTTCACCAATGTACAGCGTCAGTGACTGATAACCCAAGCTGAGACAACAGCAGGAGGACTTCTCAGAGTTCTTTTTAAATATTTCTGTGATGACCAGGTGCAAAAGACAACAGAGCTCTTATACCCTTAATAGCTGTATGGGAGAGGGAATTTTGCTAAGTGCTGTTTTTCTCACCTCTTAACAAGCAATGTCTGCCAACACTTCATCTTTTACACAAGTGTTTAAGGTACCAGAGCCCTGACCTCCTCTTATCTGCATCTGGTCTCTGATGGAGCCAGGAGATGCTGGGCCTGGCCAGTCTTGAGATAAGGACTCCTGTGTCTTTAATAGCTTGATGGCAGGGGGGGAATGTGGCAGGCCTTTTATCATAGGGCTTGCACAGATTAGTCAAACTGAACTCTGCCCTTTGGCTTTATCTGTAACAAAGGACCTGTGAAAAGGTGCACACTGTTTCCAAAACTTGTCCGTTGTTTCTTTTCCTATCAACACCTGCCAGCGATTATTAGAGCAGTCCTGCAAATATATCTATACAAGCTGCTAGCCCACTTGACAAAATTTAAACCTCCGGTAAGTCAGTCCTTAATGGCACACACACAGCTTCAAAAACAAACATTCTCTTCTCATTTACCAAAGTTTTCCTGCCTGGTTGCCCCTGAGGAAGATTCTAACTTGCTTCTGATGACAAAATAAGTGGCTAGTTACAAGCTTGTCTTAGTACTACTTACCTTTTTAGTTACAAGATAGGGTAGCAGTAGTCATTTCATATGTTATAGATTGACAGGAAAAACACTTTAAGACAGTGGTTTTCAAACTGGGGCATTGAGACACCCCTGAAGAGCCCTGCCTGGTTCCCCTGAAGGGGTGGGTTGGGTTGGGTTGGGTTGGGTTGGGGGAACAGCAGTGACGCAATTGCTGGGTAGCCCTGTGGCCCTCTGCAGGCCTCCCTGTGCATTAGAAAAGTAAACAAAAACAAAAACCACGAGTGTGATCCACTTCCAGTTTCGCCATCGCAACCAGGAAGTGGGTTGTGATAGTGTATTAAAAAAAACTTTTCTAATGCACAGGGAGCCCTACAGAGGGATATAACTATTGTATAGAAGAGGGAATTTGGGCAGGTGCAGCTCATGATGGAAGGGTTTAAAAATCTGCACCTGTCCAAATGCCCTCTTCTATACAATGGTTAAAGGTATAAACACTCTGTCCCAGTTTGTATCTGGTAACCCTACTTATATCTGAGAGTTGGATTCCCACTTAGCCATTGAGGAGCTGGTCTTTTTGGCCAGAGTTGCACTCTCAAATGGTGACTGGCTGCAGCCACCTTGTTCATGGCTTCTTCTGGGCTCTTCAACTTGGTTCTTCCTAGGAAAAGCTCATAGCTCTGTCACAAACGTTCTCTTGACCTGCAGCAAAGGTTGAACCATATACATGTGTTTTTTTTTAGGAAGAGCAGTCAGCTAGATCAAAAAGATCAGCTTTAGCTTCCCAAACTTGTATCACGATCTCTCAGTAGTTATCTTGACATCTGTGTCACGTCTGCAAGGGAGTATTCCAGGAAGCATTCTGTTTTCAAATCTTCAGTCCTCAACACTGATGTTTGTAAAGCAAGGACTGTCTCATGGGACAAAGCTCATCCATTAGTAAATGAAGTTCTAGGAGGTAGTGTCGCTCCAGTGTCCCCTCAGGCCATGTGAAATGAAGAGAGTGGGGATGAGGAATTGGTTTAAGATCATTTTTGTATATTTGAGATGCTGAGATGCTGTTACGGAAACCATACAATTTGTACCTTGGATTAATTGAATCCATCTGAACACTTATTTTTATAGATGTTCTTAGAGATGACTTTGAAAGAAAACTAGACAAATTCACAGAGGACAGGAAAATCACTGGCTATTCAGCATGTTTGCTACATGCTACCTGTTGAATTGGGGCAATATATGAATACCGGTTGAGGATAACCAGAATGGTGAGGGGTAGGCCGTTATCTTTTGCTTGTGGAATTTCCAGAGGCAATTGGTGGGCCATGGTTGAAAGGAGGAGGCTGGATTAAATGGGCCTTTGACTACAACCTGAAGGGCTTTTCTTATAATCTTGTTTACTTAGGACTGCACAGTTTAACCCTATACTTTCAGTGAACAATTCCTAGTAACTACAGTCGTGCCTTAGCATCCACCGATAACGAAATCCACTCCAAACGCTATAGCAGCGGTATTCAAACTTTTTAGACCGGGACTCATTTTTTAGAATGGCACTCGTGTCAGGACCCACAGGAAGTGTTGTCATTATAACCTAAAAAAATGACACCCCTGAAATGCAAATTAGCATTCTTGGACTGCAGTAATTGTACAACCATGAAATATCCCTGACAGAAAACAAGATTAGGACAACATATGATGTGAAAGCACTGAAATAAAACCAATTTTTTTTTTAAAAAAAACAAAACCCTCACTTGAAAATTCAAACTGTTAACACTCACAAAAGGAATATAGCATGAGTAAGGTCTGCAATTTCCAAGATGGCTGCTGCCAGCTTTCTGCGACCCACCTTACATCAGATTGTGACCCACCAAGTGGGTCCCGACCCACAGTTTGAATAACACTGCACTACGGAGTTGTGCTCCAGTCGCATCCAAAGGGTATTCTGAGGACCAGGACCTTCATTAATAAGCAGTCATGTTTCCTGTTTTTACAGATGGTACAAGAGGAAAGTGACAAGCAGGCAGGCAGCCTATGCTCTAGGGAGGCACTCTCAGAACATTAACAGCAAACAGGAACTGTCCTGCTTCCTGTTAACATTTGCTTAGTCTCCTTCCCCTGGAGTGCCCCTAGACATGCCTGCCTACATGTCACGCTCCTCTTGTAGCTTCTGTAAAAGCAAGGAACATGACTGCTAGTTAATGAAAAAACAGAAGGTTCTCAGTGCAGGGGGCCAAAGAGCATTTCACTATAGGGTTCCCCTATATCCAGTTTCCATGGGTAGCGCGCGTGTGTGTGTGGGGGGGGGGGGGGGAACCAGCGCAGCTTTTGTCAGAAAGAACTCCCTTGATTGATGTGAATGTTTGGTCACAAGTTACATGTGGGTTGACATACAAAGATGTGATTCATGGATGCACTTTGCTCCAGAACAGCTGCATGTCTGTTGCAGCCCCTGATGGCATCAGTCTTATTTGGGATTGATTTCAGTGAAGTTTAATTTGTTTCAGAGGGACTGCTTTCTAAGTTGAAATGGATAGATCTGCCTTAAAAACCAAGCCTCTCTCCAACGTTTTGGCACTGGGACCCATTTTTTTAGAATGAAAACTGTCTGGGACCCACCAGAAGTGATGTCATGGCCAGGAATGACATTGTGATGCTAGAGCCTGCTGTTTTCCTAAGAAGGTGGTAGTAAGTTGGGTTATTTCTCAGCTATTTTCCAATAGCAAAGTGAATCAGGAAGAAAAAAGCCCATTTACAACCTTGACACAAGCAAAACCACCACAGAGCCCTCCCCCTTGCTAGCAACCCTTCTTCCAATATGGCTGTGCTAGGTGCTTCACGACCCACCTGAAATTGGCTCACAACCAATTGGTGGGTCCTGACCCACAGTTTGAGAACTACTGCTCTAAGGGCCAAATCCTATCCCATTTTCCCACCCTGATGAGTGTATCCCAATTGGGTGTGTGCTGCATTCTGTGGTGGAGGGAACATCTATTTGTTTGCCTTGGGAAATGCACTGCAGCGGCACCGGAAACATAGGATTGGGCCCTAATTCTCCACACTGTGTCGTAGCTGAGATTTGGGCTGAAGTTTTACGCCTCCCATTCAGTTCAGGGGGGAGTAAATGATCACAGAATCAGCTGGCACAAGAAACATTCCTGATATGAGGAAATTAGCCTTACATTTTGGTGTGATTGTAGTTTTTCACTTGCTGGAGGTTTGCAGGCAGGCACCAAACATAAGTGAAACAAACCTGACAGTCTTTCTCTCCTGTGTGGTTTGTGAATGCATATCAAGTTGTAATATGCTGGCAAAAACTGGACTATGAAGAAAATTACAATTCACTCAGTTATTTAGATTTACATGTTTTCATGAAATAATCCCTTCCCGCCCCCCGCCCCCCAAATCTCAACAATGGAATAGGTGAATAAGGATGATCTGGGCCTTTTGAGAGCGTTTTCATTATCACTGAATTCAACAACTTTTTTCTACGAATGATTAGAGAGCAGGACTCCAAACAATTTAAGTCCCGGTACTGTTTGCCTAAATCTAACACAGTGCTTCTTGAAATATTTCAAGACCTGTTGTGAACTTTGCAAGTGAATCCTTTAGTTTCTATTCCAATTATATTTTTAAAGCTTTTCCTTACGTGTTGCCAAGTTGTCATGTGATGAAATCTTAACACCGTGTTGGTATTTCAGACTTGCCTTGTGTGATAAATAATGAATGCAATCAAGTTAAAGAGTTCAGTCTAAAGGAAGCTTTAATAGACCCTGAGATCACTGGAATATTTTCTAAAAGGTGCAAAATGAAAAAGAGTCAAAGCAGATATGTTTTTTGCAAGCAGTCAGGATAGCTATTGCTATGGCAAGCCCAAGATGGAAGGTTCTGACCCACCATTAAGCAGATTATTCAGTAGTTCTATTTATCTCTTCTTATCTGACCTTATAAATCCAGCCTCAATGCATGTACAGTCTTATATGAAAACTGCATTCAAATTCCAGTAGTCAATGCACATGTTTTGTTTAAAGAAGAAATTATACTGCAATGAGGGCATCAGAAGTGCAACACTTGATCCACGGATAACATCCACATGGTTCTCAAGTCTTGTTGTGCATGCACAGTTTGATAATGTAATAATCTGGATTGTGCTAATGTGCAAATGTTCAGGATTATAAACTGGGAGGGGCTTCCCCCCCCCCAGAATTTACATACAGAAAATGTACATAGAAAGAACAAGCAGGGGTGGAATGGGGAGCAAGGCTTAAGACTATTACTACAAAGTGCTCTGATCCTCTTTCATAACATGTTCCTGAGTGTTCATCTAGCCATAAAAAGTATGTATTTTATGGGAACCCCAAGTGTTGTTTTGGAAATAACTGAAGGGAATATTTAGAGTGACTATATTTGGTCTCTGTTATTAGAGGGATGACACCCAATAGGTCTTGTTCTGCAGTCTCTGAATTCCAAAGTACCTTTATAGGCTGCAAAAATATATCTCTTTTTGACCACTGCCTTAACAAAAGCAAACTTGCTGTTATAGGAGACTTAGGAAGATGGTCCTTAAGGCACTGTTAGCTACACTTAGAGGGAGATCTGTGTGCAACTGGCTTTTATACTAAATTATGTTTAGAAGTGCCAATGGGGCGGATGTTACATGGAAGATTAACTTTTTTTTCCCTTTCCCACACAGAATGTCTCTTGCCAGTCCACTTGGCTACCTGTCCTGTTATGTTAAAACTGGATCCCCGATGCCATGGTCAGGATTACAGGTGAAAGAAATGGTGATGGCATAGCGAGTGCCCCACTGGACCTTTTCCACACGATGAAGGTTCTCTGAGCCAGAAGTGAAGAAGGAAACCCGGCCTGTAATACAAGAACACATGATCAGAAGGGAGACATGATGCACACCATTTGCAGCTTGGCTGCTGGGATTCTATGACCTGTGCCGATCCTGGGCATCAACAGACCCAAGGTTGTATCTGGGTCTTGAAGACAACGATAATGCTACTTAAAATTCATGGAAGACAATATGAGAGTTTGAGTACAGTATAAAATGCAAGTGCCCATACTTTGTTCTGGAGAACAAAGCAACAGGTTTCAGTACAACAGTACAGAAGCCTTCACAAAAAGACAGTTCTTGCACACAGCGCTGTTATGAAGATAAAAGAATCATTCCGGTAAGCTGCTCTGTGCCTTTTGAGGAATAAAGCCCACTAAATCACAACCATCAAAAAAGGCACCTGGCTTGATAATTTTCATTCTGGTCTTCAGCTTCATAGACCAATGTTGCCTGACTGCTGCTTCAATTGTCAGGGAATGCCTGACAGTTGGAGAAATGGAGAAACTAGTGCTCATGAACACGATTTGTGGCCCACTTGGACAGAGGGAACTGTGGTGATACATACTACTATCAAACATGCATATTTTACCCCCTTGCTATTAGAACAAATCCGGAACTGTTTAGTATGAGGTACCTAGGGCTTGTTTGCTCCAGAAAATACTCAGTACACTGAAACGCTGCCCCCCACGCATGCTGTCTGCATGACTCCCAATAATAATGTGGCAGACAAAAGCCCCACCATGCAGGGACTGTTCCCTGTCTCTTCCTCCCCTGCTTCCAAGGTTTGCGAGAGCATAATGCCATAAAGTCAAAAGCAGAAAGAAAGAGGCTGATTAGCTTAAATGGACTAGACCAGCGGTTCCCCAAGTCCTACTCAAACTTTGGGACAGTGGTGAGCCTTTAAGGGGGCAGGGGGAGGTGGCACCAGCATCGCAGTGATTGCAGTGCTGTCAGGACCAAGAAGCTTGCAAGCCTACTGGGCGGGGATTGCACTGGCCTGTGGGAGAGCCTGGGAGGCTTGCAGCCCCCTCTGTGGACTCCCCAACTGCTGCAAATAGCTCCGAGAGCTGATTGGAGCCTTGTGCAACAGCTGGGAGGCCTACAGAGTGGGCTGTGAGCCTCTCAGAGGCCAGTGCAATCCCCCAGGGAGGTTCATAAGCCCCTTGGTTGCAGCGAGGCCGCAATCACTGTGGCGCTATTGGGGCACTTATTTCTCGACCGCTCCCCTTAAGGGAGAATGGTCCTCTTTTGTTCGCCTGGTGGGTCGCGACCTATCAGTTCGGGAACTGCTGGACTCGACTGACACACATGAATGCCAAATAAGTAAACTTTCATGAGTGCAAGGGGCCTACCACTTGTTGGGACAAATCAGATGAGCTTGCTTTGCACAAGAATTCTTATATTATTTTGCTGAAAATAGAAGCACTTTTGTAGACTGAACGGTAAACAAGCAGGAAAACTACCTTGAAGCCACACTTAAGTTCCTACACTGTCTTTCTGCCTTCACTGAAAACAGTTCCACAAACAGACGAGGGAAAATGGCACAAGTGCACTTTTATAGGTAGCATCCTTGCGTATTTTTGTTTTTATGAAAAAATGCACTGTATGAATGTAATGGAGGAGTATCCTTTGAAAATCATGAGGTCTGTGACCACCCTGAAGAAAAGCTTCAGGAAAAGCTCATTTTCAGGAAAGTTCATCAGGAACTTTCAGTCAGGAAAGTTCAGTCAGCAGGACCAGGTCTGTCTGTACAACATGTCACTATTGTTATCAGTGAAATTAATTTAAATGGACAATCAAGGATTTTTAAAAATACATTTTTTTGTTTCATTGCTATTTGAAAAACTCAGCAACTTCAAAATAAAGAACTGGCATGTTTGAACTCAAGATGATGATATTGGCTTGGTTTCATACAATCAGCCACACAAGTCATAAGAACATAAGAAGAGCCCTGCTGGATCAGGCCAAAGGCCCATCTAGTCCAGCTTCCTGTATCTCACAGCGGCCCACCAGGTGCCCCAGGGAGGCATGAGACAACAAGATGCTTGCATCCTGTTGCCACTCCCTTGCACCCGGTAACAGTAGCCCTCCACCTTTGTAAGGAGGTTGCACAATCCATCATTGCCTGGACCTTTAATCTTTAATAATCTGCTTAATGGTGGGTCATGACTCCACAATCCATGGACCTTTCCTCCAGAAATCCGTCCAATCCCCTCTTAAAGGCATCAAGACCAGATGCCATCACCACCTCCTGTGGCAAAGAGTTCCACAGATTAACTACCCGCTGGGTAAAAAAATACTTCCTTTTATCTGTTTTAACTCTCCCAACCCTCAGTTTTAGCAGATGCCCCCTGGTTCTGGTATTTTGAGAGAGAGAAAATAACATATAGAACCAACTACCGTTCCTTGCAGGATAATTACAGGAGATGTTTGAATTTCGTAATGACAGTAAACTTGGAGCTAGTTCATACAACCTACAGAGCTCATGTAGCAGAGGTAGGTAGAACACAGGGTAATACTTTTTTAAAAAAACCCATCACCACACAAGCATGGACTTGCTATGTCTAATCAAAGATAGCAGAGAAAACTGAACAAATCATGACATCTTAAATGGATTGAAGATTACAGGAGAGCTACCAGCAGCTCTGACAGAATAAAGTCACTCCCAAACTTTCTACTCACCTCCCCAGTGCCTCAGTGGTTTGAATTTTTTTTCAAAAAAATTCCTCTTCCTCTTCTCCCAGGAATCCCATCTTATCAGTCACCAGAAAATGTGAATTACTGTACAAACCACCTTTGTGCACTAGCAGCTGGGGAAAAGCACCAGCCACCCCACCCCACCAGTAACTCCTGGAAGCCTCAAATCTGTCCATTCCTGTCTTCAAGGATATCATGCTTGCCACAAAGGCAGATGTGATCAGCAATCTTTCCACTAGTTCATTCTTTAAATTCCAGGAGGTTCCTTTAAAACCTGGAGGATTATCAGAAAATGACACATAAAAGAAAGGATTTCAAAGGACTTTCAACAGACCAAAAGGCATGATCTTTTCAATCACCAATCAGAAACAGAATGATTGCTTGGAGACAGCAAGTGACTTGCTTACCAATGACTAGGACATCACAATTCTGAAAACTCGGCAGATGACACAGAAATGCAGCGGGCCATTGAACTTGTAATCCTAGCAAACACGGCTACCTGGGAGTTGCCCCAGCCCCCTCCAATCCCGGTCCACATTTCCCACTAGCCATGACTCTCTAGTTCTAGCAAAAAGCCTGCACGGCAAGGCTCTGCAAGTTCTGCTGCCAGAATGGAACTGGTTAAGCAATTTTCTCCCCTATAAGAATACAACATATTGTGATCACAGAAACTGAATTTTCTGCTTGTAGAACTTGATTGGTCTTTGACTGAATGGTGCAGACAACCAAATAATCGTTCTAATATTCAAATAGGTCTGAGTGTAATCACTGTGGTAAACTCAAGAGTTACCAGTTTGACAGGTTCCTCCCCATTACTTTGCAGTAATACCTGGGGAAGCTACACCTCCTAACAGTCTCCTTTCTATCAAAGGCACAAAAGTCCTAACCTGTAATGTAACAGATGGACTGGAATTCTAAAACTGGTTACAGCCAAATGAGCTGGGGCAGTACTGCCTCCACTGCTGTATTTTGAGATGGACAATGTCATCAGTCACTAGGCTTAGGAGTCCTGACTGGGTAGCAGCCACTGGAGGCTTTGAAGGGAATCTTTGACCAAGTCCATCTTCAGTGAAGCCCCTTCAGTCCTGCACCCATTCACCTGTTGTCACACTTCCCTGTTCCTTGTCTCACTTTGCTTCCTCTCCCTCTGAATTTCAAAACTGAATGCGTGTTATTGCCATGTCATCCTCTGCCCCTCATCTTTTTCTAAATAGCCCCTATAAGGAAATAAGGGACAGAATGATAAAGGAGCAGCTCAGGCTGATTAGCTGCCACTAGGAAAAGAAAGGAAGGTGAATAAGCAGACACAGGGCTCAATCCTATCCAACTTTCCAGGGCTTGTGCAGCAACAATGCAGCCCTGAGGAAAGGGAACAAACATTCCCTTACCTTGAGGAGGCTTCCATGACTGCCCCCTAATCTCAGGATGCAGCGCACACCCTGTTGGCACAGCAGCACAAGTGCTGGAAAGTTGGAGAGGACTTGTCCCACAGTTCATCCAACTCACTGACCTCTAACAGTGTGCCCCATGTTGCAAGCTGGGTGTTTGAAATGGGTCCCAATTCCTTACAAAGTCAAAACCGTTGCTGTAATGGACAATGATCTCAGGAATATGCTACTAAGCTTGTACAGCTAAGCAAACAACAAAAGCAAATTCTGTGGAAGATGGAATTATGGATCAATGGAGAGGGAACCCCCCCCCCTTTTTAAGAGCTATGTTACTTTTCAGTTTCAAAGCTAATCCAATTCTACAAACACATAAAGAAACTTCAATGCATCTCATAACAGATTATCTCAAACAGGATGCGACAAACATACCCCATTTATAAAGGGACCTTGCAACCCTAAAAGACAGTTGCCATGAGCACAAAGAAAGCACACTTTGTTCTACTATAGTTGCAAAGAACTAAGCAGAACTAAGTACAAAGGAAAGCAGGAGAGCTTTTTTTTCAGCATGGTGATAAAACGTTTATGGAGAAAACTACTATAACTATTCTTGTTGGAAGAGAGACCTGTTGAAAAGATTCCTCTTTCAGCAAAGAACAAAAAAGATATAGAACTTTAAAAAAAAGATCACAAGATACAATTTGTCAATATGCATACAATATGTATGGACAGCTGCAGCAGTGTTTCTGTGCAGGTGCAGATGTCCTTTGCTGGTGCTTCGGCACAGGTGCAATAGCACTAGGCTGGCAAGAACCAGCAGGTCTGACTTACATCAATTTCAAGTTATAAACAGACCTCCGGAACCAACCCTCTCCCACAAGCAGGGGATTAATCAGCCCAATCCTATTTTTTTCCCTGCATGCAGCAGGGAGCTATGCAAAAAAAGGATGAGCTGCATTGCTGTGATTGGGGGGGGGGGAAATCAGAGGCTTGGGAAAAACTATATATATGTATATATATATAAGAATGTGTGCATATATGTGCGTATGTATGTTCCGCATAGGCTCCGCAACGCCTGGAGCGATCAACATGGCACGCATACACCTTGTGGCCTGGTGGCAAACACTGCGGGGGTCAGACCCCCTAGTGCCCCCGGGGGTGGGGTACTCAGGGGGCCCCACGTGAAAATGGTTGAAAACGGCCGAAATCAGCGTTGAATCTGTAGTTTCCGGGGTCGCCGAGACGAGAGGCGACACTCCCGACGCCGTTGAAGTCCAGGTTCGGGCCCTCCTTGGCATGGGGGGCGAGAAGGGGTGCGAAACAAAATGTCCACCATGTCCGCCTGGAGCGACTGACACCAAACTTGGTACACGTATGCCTTGCGGTCTGGCGACAAACACTGAGGGGGCACTACCCCCCTAACACCCCCAGGGTGGGGGTGCAAAGGGAGTGCCATGTAAAAACACTCAAAAACGGCTGACATTTGTGTCAAACCCATAGTTTCCGGGGTCGCCTAGAAGCTTGGGATAATTTCTTACCTGGGCAACGCTGGGTAACAAAAGGCTAGTCCACTATAAATCACATCACTGATCTTGCAACATACTGGTTTCTCTATCATACATTTTGTTAGAGCAACTTAATTATGTGCTTTCTAACCAGTGATACCAGTATTACTAGGTGTATGTCATGGTATGGCAGGCAGTACTTGGTGGCACTGCTAAGGTGACCATGAGGCACTGCCCCATCTAGCCCAACCTCACTGGAAGTAATACCCCAGAGGGCAAGTTAGGGCTGCCTGACTCTTCAGAGTTAGGGGAAGAAGGTTGCAGAGTGAAGAAGAAATCAGGAGGCAGCAGCACCTAAGAAGTCTCCCTTGCTGCAGAAACAACAGTGGAGCAAGCCACCCACTCCTGGACACAACTGCAGTATCTGGTGGTCCATGAAGGGAAAGAAAACACTTTAAGAAGTCCTGGTTTAGTATAACATGCGACCACCTCTAAGTGTGAACTCTACAAGTGGTAAAAGAACCTCCAGTATTAGTTGTCGCAACAAGCTGGTAATTTACTACTACAAAGGTAAAATCACTGTGGAGCCAATTGATGCAAAAGGCCACAGAACTGTGCAATTAACTACACTGTCTCAACTGTAGCTGAGCAATCAAGTAATGCCTCTGAACTCAAAGCCGTTAACACCACAACCTATTAATAGTGGAGTACAAATCCAACTGTTTCCATTGGAATTAATCAGAGAAGTCAGTAAAACAACTAACTTAAGCCCCATTTATTACATTAGTATTTAAAGGCCTTGTTCAGACATTAATAGGAAATGTGACAATTTCAAAGAAATAATGTGTTTAAACTGAGAAATGATATGCAATGAGTAAAAATGTCAAACATCAGCACATACTCTGAGGAAAAAAATTGTTGCGGGCTGCATAAAAATCTTGTGGCAGGCTGGATGTTGCCCGGGCTGTAGTTTAGAGACCTCTGAAATAAATTATAGTTTTCCATTAGGTTCAATCCTAGAATTCATTCAAACCACAGTTATTTATTCCAGTTTATTTGTATAATGTGCATGGCACTTTACTGCAGAAGACAGGTTACCTTCAGAAGGCCTCATCATTGAAAACACAAGGCAAACAACCGAGGAAGGGGCGGGAATTGGTGCCAGGGAAGATGGGGGGGGGGAAATATGTAATTATCTCATGCACTTAGGTGAGCCAACCAATCCTAACCTGGGCTGGCAGGCTAGTTGGCCTGTGACATATCCAGCCCTGGTTATGTGGTGGCTGTGGCACAACATGGAGTAAGGGGACATGTCCCCTTACCCTGCGTACTGCCCCAGCCACCTCAATAGGGCCACTCAGATCTGTGCCAGCAAAATTGCTGATGCAGATCCAAACAGTAAGGCTGGCTTGCTCGAGAGGGGGGTTAGGATATGGCCTACCTGCCAGAGGCTGGTCCCACTACCCTCCCCAGCCCGGTCTGCCAACTGGTCCAGCCCAGGCCTAGGCCCTCCCTTTAGAATGAATGGGGACGCATTGACTCCCTAGCGGCCATGACAGTATGTCCAAAACATTGCTCATTCCAATGATTTCCAATGGGTTTTCGCATGATGTTTAGCGCTTAATCGTTTACTCCTGAAGTAAAAACTTACCAAAATAACAACGTGTGATCGTGGAGAAATGTCATTGGTAACCATATTATGAGTTAATATGCAATTCCAAGGTTTAATTCCGCGTAATTATATTACTGAACACACCGGACGAAATGCTGTCTATTTTAACTCAGATTGCACTGTTTTGACAGACTTATTTTTTGAAATCTACACAAGCAGGAATAAAACGGCCATGCCCCATTAAAAAAATGTCTGTTAATGTTCAGAATTTCAAAAATATTACCCGTCGTCTTATTGAGCCGATGTAATGTGAATACATGAATCTTTCCGCGGAAATTAAATCCCATTTTTCGTCCAGCGATTCGCACACCCGTATGCAGAACACGCAGGCATGCTTAAAGACGTTGAAATTAACTTTTACACGCGCGCCGTGCGAGCGAGAGAGCCCCTCCGGCGGCAATCCTCCTCCTTCGTGGCGCTGATCTGAGTCAGCCATTTTAGTAATTCCATGGCTTCAAGTCTGTGACGACATGGCGCATCCAGCTATCCAACATCCTTGGTCCAGCCCACACTCCCTCTGAACTCAGTCAGAGCAAATGTATCTGCCTGGGCCAACACATAGGCTGAATTCAGCCTCCACGGCCGATGTGCATCCTTGTGCCGGCCCAGCCAACTCCCAAATTGGCGCAAATGTGCCTTCTGGCCGAAGAGTGAGTCAGGATGTGAGATGATAGATAACAAACAAGATCTGAAACACAGTTTGATCCTGGTTTGCTTTTCCCAATAATTAAATAAGATTAGTTAATTCCCAACAACAGGAAACTTTCATTTGTTGCAAGCCTAAAGTAGAATACTTCAACTGCACATGCAGACAGAGGGAAGGAGTTCTGCATGAACTTGAGACTGTTTGAAGCAGGCTAACATGCAACGAAAGTTGGACAGACCTCAGCGTCTATCACAAAACTTTTCGAAATGATTGTGAGAAGTTGATCATTATTTTTCTGAAGACACGGAGATAGTGATGTGACCCAAAAAGTTCATGAGCTGAACTGAAATGAGTAAAAGGATTCAAAAGCAAAATGCATAGGAAAACACAAGGAAAAGGTTTAGCCCTGCTGTTTCCTTTATGGCGAAATCTTCAGAAACACTCCCTGGCTATTCTGTTCTGCCGCTACAGTACCTGCTTTTCATTTTCAAAAGAGCTTGTAAAGCAAAATGAAGAAGCAGGAGAAAGTGCTTCAAAACCCACTGCATTCATGCAAATGCAAAACCCACTGCAAAACCCACTCATTTTCATAGCCTGCTTCCTCTCTCCGAGTATCCTGCTCTCCTCGTAACATAACAACACTTATTAGAATGTATCGTTTCATGTCGTAGATCAGTTTTGTGTTCTCGTATCATCTTGTGTTCTCAGCCCTAAGAAGCATGCCAGCTATCAATGTTTAACTAGCAGCATAGTTCTTTAATTCTGACAGAGAACAGGAGGCTCGAGTTGCTATAGAACACAACACGCCACACAAACCAGATAGCAATTTGTATTCAAATCGCTTTCCTCACATGGTGTTCTTAAAGTGCAGAATTTCATTTTGGCTTAATGAAATCTCTTGGTCTGATTAAATTCAAATACCAGATTGAGGAAGTGACAGAGTTGTCCAATAGTTGCTCATAATTCTTTTATTAAAGAAAAAAAAAAACACCTGGCTATTCCACAGAAAACAAACAAGAGCAACATCAATGGCAATCACTACTCAAACTTTGCAACATAGAAATTTCCCCAGAAAAGGAAATTTCAGAGTTATGCAGTTGGCACTCCTCCTGAAAATACTGCAGCAAGCCTAAGTTGTGTACCGTTCTAAACTAATTCTAGTGGTTCTGGAGTTAGACTTGAAAGATCCATGTTTCAATCATGACTCAGCCATGAAACGTCCTGAGTGACCCTCACCAGAACGCGCCCGGGGCAGGGCGACATCACCGTGCCCAGCCACGCCTCCCTGTGCCCGGAAGAGCTCATTTCGGAGCAAAACAGAAGCGAGGGGGGGGGGGTGGGCCAAAAAGCGCACGGGTGTTTTCTGCGCCGTGGCACCCCTCCGCTGCCACCCCCCCCACTACACCCTAGAAACACTTCTGACCCTCACCAGTCTCTCACCTACCTCACAGGATTGTTGTGGGAACCATGTTCACCACCCTGAGCTCCTTGGAGGAAGGGCAGTATATAAATTAATAAATATGTTTCGTGGTATAGAACCTGAGTGTTAAGAATATAAACATAGGACATTAAGAGCGCAATCCTAACCTGGAGTTAGGCTGGCACAGTTAGACCAGCAAAGTTTGGCCAGCACAAGGGCCACTGTAAAGCATGTTTGGACCACTCTCTGAGTCAGGGAGGACAGCGCACATCTGTGTGCTAGCCTCTCTGACTCCAAGAGTTGTCCAAACATATTTTATGGTGTCCCTTGTGCCGGCCAAACTTTGCTGGCCTAACTGCACTCTAAGAATGAGTGAAAAATTGTGAGGCATCTTTCACACATTCTTGGATCCAGACTTTAAATTAGTCTTGCAATCAATTGTCATGCATTCTAACACTCTACTAGATACTCAACTAGATTATGAATACAGCTCATGCTCAGAGAGGACCAAGACTGCTTTCATTACACAGAAGTATTAGTTTAAATTTTGCACAGCTCTTCTGCTGCCGACTTGATAATTCTTGCAAGCTTTTAAGTGAAATAAGATGACCTGGTAACCCCAAAGAATTTAAATTCCTGAAATGATAATTCAAAAAAACATTGCAGAACAGCGGCATTGAATTTTCAGAGTCTAAGAAATTTATAACAGCAAAGTAGAACTAAAGGTCGAAGTCATTCCTACAAAAAATAAGTCAGTTACACTGAATAATATACTACATTGTTACATTACAATATGCAATTTAACACACACACACACACACACACACACACACACACACACACACACACA
>JAJKFI010014125.1:0-18946 GCA_029204185.1 Lerista edwardsae
CACACACACACACACACACACACACACACACACACACACACACACACCCCTCAAAGTACAACAGGAGACATACTTTCAAATGTGTTATTAATTTACATTATCTTAATTACAATGTATACAAGAAAGAATGGAGTTTGGGAGTGGGTGAGTTACACAGCTATATATCTGTGAGTTACACACATACAAAAGAATCCAGGAGAGAGGAGGAGCAAAATAAAACTTAAGCTCAGCAGCCTCCAAACATTAAATTTGTGTTAATATTTTTTGGCAGTAGGGCATTTAACTACTTTGTTGTATGTGGCAAAGCACGAGTTGCCCGTGAAAATCTTCCGGGCAAATTTCACTGAAATGAATTGAGGCAGTAGAAAATACACAGTCGTGAGGTTTCTGCAGGAGAACCTTCCAGTAGATTGTGCAAACTGCCATCACTATGGTTTCGCAGAATTTGTTAAAACATTCACACTCAACCAAGCATTTAGAAAACAGAATGAGCGGTGAAGGCTGCTTGCTTGCTCAATCGGTAAACCTTCTGTACATCTGTTCCCACTGCTTGTTTATTCAAAAAAAGATCAAGCAAGTTTTACTTTGTCTATAAGTTACTTGTAAATGTTCTAGGGCTCAATTCTGAGCCCATTATCACCAGCAGCATGCTCGTACTGCGGCTCTGGGTGTCATAAATGTAAAGACATTTCTAGCACCTGGAGATCAAGGAGTGCCGGCATTGGGCCTCAGCACTGGGAGGATGGACGGACAGAGCTCCCACATCACCAGCCAGCGGTAAGTATTCTCAGGGTGAGGGGAGGTGGGGAGTAGGCAGAATGGGGAGGATTGGACCAACAAGGAGGGCAGGGATGGCAGCAGTCTCTGTGGCCAAATCATAATCCCCTCCCAAGCTCAACACAGGTCTCCTTGATTGCTGTGAAGGAAAAGAGAGGTAACTTTCCTCTCTTGAGTTTGGCATAGAAAAACTCACAAGTCTACATGCTAGATCATGTTAAAAACAACCACCACCACGTGGCAGGGGGCTAGGCACTGCCTGCTTTCTTCCCCCAAGAAGTATGGATCTTGTTTCCTTTGTGTTTGATGTTTGTGGAAGGCAGCTTCAAGGCATGGTAGACATGTTCCAGAAGAGCCCAAATCACAGGAGAAAAAGAACCTATCCAATAGTTGTTTCCACTTCAGGACAGAAACAAAATTAGTCAAACAGGGCATAAAAATACTCCTCTTTATGGCAATTCCATGGCAATTCTGTGTCAAGTAAAACTGATCATGAGATCTAAAAGTAGGGTTTTCTACAATGGTGTTCATTTGACCCATGTAGAGTACGTGGATTTTTACTGGCAATGCAGTTGAGATGTTTTCAGTATAATAAGCGTTGCTTCAAGCCAGCATTCAAGAGATGATAATCTCAACAGAGCGCTCAGATGATGGACACAGGAGGCCTTTTCCCTCTTCACGGAGATACCTGTAAGAACTAGCAACTTAAACACAGGCCTAACGCCATCTTAACAAGCCTGACTCCATCTTGAAGGTGTTTGAGCTGTCTAAAAGTAAGCTAACACAGGCCTCAGTCAGAAATCAAGAACTGACAGCCTTGGGGCCTCAGTTCTTATCAGCTAGCCTCCGAAACTTTTTGGGAGGCTTTGCAAGAGACCCAGCTCAAGGACACGGTGCCAGCTGCCTACTCCCAAATTCCTTCACAGCTGTAACTCATGGGAGTAATTGCCCCTCCCTGTTACCAGGCAGAAAGGCAATTAGCCCTAAGAGAAAAAAGCTGTGAAGCGAAGGGCTATAAAAATCACCCCCTTGGCCCGTGCTCGACGTTCAGCTTTTCCTTGGGCTGTTCCAGGACAATGGCTTGACTCAGTTGCTGAGAAGGAGAGAAGACCTGCTCACTTGCTTCTTATGATGCCTTGGGTAAAATCTGGCTAAGGACTTAAAGTGTTAAGCAATGTTAGTCTCAGCAAGAATTAGGAAGTTTAAGTTTTCTTATTTTTAATCTGTTACGCGTTATATCTCATTTCTGATGCCTCTGAGCCTTGTAACCGATGAGTCTTATTTTAAATAAAGCTTGTCAAGCTATAACTTTATTATTATTACTATTTGCCTGTAAACCGCTTTGTGAACTTCGTGTTGAAAAGCGGTATATAAGTACCTTGATTGATTGATTGATATTTGCTTGGTTGTGAGTACGTTTTGGTTGGGGGAAGTTAAGGGTGCTGGCTAAATCCAGTCTGCTCGTTTGCCTGTTACCTTTTCATTAGGAACTGCTAATAGGTTTCTTTTAAGGCTGATTTCCAGCATCTCTGCCTCTGGGTGAGTGAGGTTTGAGGTGTTTCGGAATTGCTTTGATGCTGGTATACTCTCCTCAGAGCTCCCCTGAGTTGAGGCAGTGGTTTGGGAGTTGGTGGCATTTTTAGCAGGTTTCCTAAGTGCATAAGTCTTTGGCAGTACTCACAGCTGGCCACAGTAGAATTGGCAGTCAGGCAATTAACAGGCGTCTCTGTTAAAGGCCTGGACTGCTAAGGAAAACTCCCCGTGGCTGGTTCTTTACAATACCCCTAGGGGTCCGTGGAAATAAAAAGGTCTGATTCCTTCTACAACCTAAGCCCTGTGGAGCTACGCTATGGAGCACAGTGGCAGCAGAGCTTGCCAGTGAACTCCCAGACATTGTATTTTGTAATTATTATGTCCACTTGAAACTGCTATGGATGCAGGAAATGTAACTTCCAACACGTCATCAACAATTCATAGCAGATTTCAGGTACTAAAAAAAGGAGGGGGTTAAGATCCTTGAAGTATGTGGGTCAGGATTACAGTAATAACTACAGTAATAGGATTTTTATCTGATCCAGCCTTTAGCTTCAAGCAAGGGCAACGTAACAGAATATTTGTCAATGTGCTAAGTTTTCATCATGGATTAATGTGGGGGAAATTATGGCTCCATTCCTATGAGACCATGACAAAGAAACTGAACCTTACTAATCCGGTATTTGTGCAAGCTTATCTAAGGATTCCTAAGGAAGAGATTGAACAAATAAATAACTAAAATCACTAGGGAAGCCCTCCTATAATTTTACTCATCTATTCCAGATAAAGTTCTGCATCTTGCTCCTGTGATATCCTCCCTACAGACACAGAAAAGAAAGTCCTTAATCATAAAAAGAACGTTCCCAATAGAGAATGTGGTGAACCAGAAATAAATTCATATAATCTCGGACATATAATCTCGGACATAAGCAGCTATATCTGACTGAGGGCAGAGTATCAAAAGACTGAAGAACTAAATACCTACAGGCGCTTCATTCCCATTTGGCAGAAAAAATGATCTAGGAGGTATTTGATTGCATCTCACTCAATTTGTACAGGATATAACATTGTTATAGTGATTGTTAAGAGTCTTTACTGCACTGCCATCTCTGCTGCTTCCCTTTTCCATTTTATTTCCTCCCCTTTCAGATAATAGGTACATTCTGCTAGCGAACTCATTCTATAGTTCCTGACCCCAGTGATCAGCTGCTTGAAACTGTGCATAGTTGCAACTCTATTAACCTAAGTATGTATGATTGCGCACTCTGATGTATCACCATTACGAAGTATTACTGAAGGTACTTCTCCTTTGAGACACGTTATGAAAAATTTAATCAATCAACCTCTTTGGGAGGGAGAAGTATGTAAGGGCAACTAATATGGCATGAGAAGAGTTAAAATATGGTCTTGCTAAAAGGATAGGGTGTATGAAGCAACAGAAATGCTATTGTTTATATATTTATATTCCGCCTTTCAAGTGAAAGTTGTCCCACAATTAGCAATACTGACTTCAGTTACATCAATGCATCACTGGTTTCTTTTCAGAGATACTGGCCAGACTCCAATTAGATTTGGCCATACTTCAGTCCATTCATTTCAGTTGGTCCAACTTTCTGCTGGATTGTGACCTCTATATTTATTCTATTAGGCCAGTGGTTCTCAAACCTTTTACATCAATTTTAGAATGGCAATCATGTCGGGATCCACCAGAAGTGATGTTGTTAACTTAGAAGTGATGTCATAGCTGGAAGTGACATCACCACACAGGAAGTGCCATCATTGTGACAAAACCAAATTACAGTCCAGGAATGCAAGCATAAAAGCACTGAACTAAAAACAACACTTAAAAAACCCTCGATAAACACTCACAAAAAGGAATATAGCAAGAATAAGGTCTGAAGCTTCCAAGATGGCTGCTACTATCATTCTGCAACCCACCTGACATTAGGTCCCAACCCACCAAGTGGGCCCTGACCTACAGTTTGAGAAACAATATTAGGCTTTAAGATCATGAGATAAATGATTATATATTCTCCTTTTACTGCAAGTCCAATAATTTACCTGATGAAATGGTTGGTGATGTGACTGTTTAAATAAGAGTGATGTGAATTATTGTGTTAAGCACACCTCACCTCCCCAAGTGGCAGGGAATGTTGGGGAAGTGCTGTGGGCTTATTTTCCTCCAGCCCAAGCTCCGGCTCTCTTTTGCTCAGTAGCAATTACTGGAAGTTTTACTATCACAAGAGCAATTAGCATCTCATTTGCCATCTTCCAATCTATTCATTTTGAAAGAGATTGAACGGTGTCACTAGCCTATAAACATAGCCTTTGCTGTTAATTTCAAATTAAAAACAAATACATGTATAAAGGAACCAAAGAAACATGTGCTTCTAGCTGCCTGATTAAAACTGGAGATCACTAGGAGAAGCTTTAAAAACCAGAACAGTTACAATGGAAAAAAAATAGTATTTACTCTGCAATCTTTCTGTTTTGTAAAAGACTCAAGGTAGACAAGGTAACACTAAATGGTAAAGAACTGAAATAGCACGGAAGATGTTTTAAGTACCTTTAATGTCCTTGAAATGACACTTCTTGCCTCCCCGTCTCCACCTTCAATGTCACAGGAGGGGAAGATTTCAAGTGTACTCCACACATATACACACATACTGAAGGTTTTAGAAATACAATAGAAAGCAACTGAAGAGTTACTTTCCAAGTCTAACTTGAAACAAAGCAACGATCAGCATTTTCTCTAGAATTATACTATTCTTTAAGTCACAGAAAAAAATACTGAGGGCGCAGTCCTACCCAGCGCTGGGGTAGGAGAGCTGGCCAGCCAGCGCCCTATCCAGCGCTGGGTGTGGAGAGGCTGGAGCCTCCTGCAGCAAGGGAACGTGCCGTTCCCCTATGTGCTGCTTGGATCTGTGCCTGCTAAAGAGCGGCGCAGATCCGAGGAGACTGCGCTGCCCGACTTGGGGCCTTGCTGCCTCACTGCCATATGGCCACCTCCCAAGCCTGCCCAGGTCCCATCCTAGTCCCGCCTCCCCCCTCCCGCCAATCCCCGTCCTGAGATGGGGCAGAGAATCCCTTGCACCAACCGTGTTCGGTCAGCGCAAGGGAGGTTCTCCATCAGCTTCAGAGTGTTAGCGCCAACACGGGGGTGCTGCTCGGCGCTCGCGCGCTGGTGCTCCACCCCTTGCATCGATGCTGTGATGTAGTGTTGGCGCGACAGGCGCACTAGGATTGCGCTGCCCAACATGTTGAAATGTTCTTCTACAGGGAGAAATCCTACAGGATTTGCTGTAAATGGGCTCTTTCCCATTAAATGGATGGGTTGGGTTCTACTTTGGCAGTTACAAAAGAATTCCCCTCTACCATTTTTACTGCTATCTTGAATGTTCCAACAACTTTTGTGTGTGAGAAACTGATGTAAGTTTCACCAAAATGTGTCCTTTTGTTTCATGTAATAAGAACGAACAACATTTTTTTCTCATAATGGTGACTGAAACGAAGAGATGTGACATGGCTGTGTCACCTGAAGCCCATATTATTTAAGAAACGTAATTGTTAGCAGTACTACAACTGAAACAGTCCCCAGCAGGATTAGACAAGATGCTTTGTCAAAATTAAAACACTTTGGAGAGAAACATAATTTTCTTTAAAAATAAGTACTCTTCTCATGTTCAGTTGCTATTTTTACAATAGTTCTCAGAAGCTCAGATTGGAGCTTCAAGGAGTTGGTTCAATGTATGTTTTAACCTTTGTTTACATTGCTAACATGTCCTATGAATTATTATACAAATTGCTTGATGTGTAAAGATTGCTGTACGGGGCTGGGGCACCTCCCTTATGAAGAAAGACTGCAGCGCTTGGGGCTCTTCAGTCTAGAAAAAAGGCGCCTGAGGGCTGATGCTGAGAGGGCTGATGCAAACAATCCCTGGCTGCCTGGTGTGTCCCCCAAAATGTCTTAGCGTGTCAGCACTGACAGCGTGTCACAGGTCTGCCATCACTGATATAGTGCAATGCCGGAGCAGATAAGGCCATACTGGGGGTTGAACAGGATGGGGGAGAGTGGGTGGAACAGAGTGGAGGCAGGGCAGGAAAGAGGGCAGGCAGATCAGCCCTGGAACGGATTTGGTGGTCATGATGCACACCAAATCCTGATCCCCTTCCTGGGTTTTATCTGCCATTCCAACTCAATGCAGACTTGTGCCAGTGATTGAGCTGGAGCAGGTCCAAGTTGACCCATAGCAGCTGCTGGGGCTTACTCTGGGGCAAGGAGACAAAATGTCCCTCCAGCAGCCAAAAATTCCCCACATGATACAACAGAAGCCACACCAGTGCTGCTGCATCTCTCCATGGGAATTTAGTTAGGATTAGGACAAGCACCTGCTTGTATGTTGGTGGACCCTTTTGAGAGAGAGGTTTTGCTCTGGCATCAGACCAGTTCCTGACATAACAGTAGATTCCAGGAAATAGCTTAAGCCCATAAATGAAAAATTCAGAATGAGCAGAATTGTTCAATTTGTAATAAAATAATATAAACCTAGGGGGAAAGAGTTGGAATGAACAGCAAGATGCTCACAAGCAGGGCTGGCTCTAGCAGTGGCGGGGCCCAATGTGGGGCATTCCTGGGGGGCCCCCAACCCTCCCTGCGGGGGCCCCCACTCACCAAGAAGAGCTCTGTTTGTGCCATGTGCAAAGCATGGCACGTGGAAGTAGTTGGTGGTGATATCAAAACATCACCACCAACTGCTTCCAGGTGGCCCATTTTGGGCTGTTCAGAGGCAGAGGCAAGTGGGAGAGACCAAGGTAAAGCTGCTCTGCATGCCCCACTGACTTACAGCCCATAGAGATCCCAGCTGCAGCCACAGGCAATATGCTCACCCTGCTAGTGCGGGGCCCCCTGAAGCGTGGGGCCCGATGTGACGACATTGGTCACATTGGCTTAAAGCCAGCCCTACTCACCAGTACAGCAAAGGATAACATCTCTACATAATAACTTCTAACTGACCTTTTTCTAAAAAGGCACACGCACAATAACTAAACATCAGTTATTAATAAGACAACTAAGTACAAGTGGCCAATATTGTTGAAGGCTATGTTAATGGAAACATCATTTTCAAGTGAGGAAAAAAATAGTACTAGCATTATAAAAATAGTACTCTTCTAGCACACATAATTACCTCTTCTAGTACCAAGTTCAGTTCTGAGTACCATGTTTCATGATGGAGTTGGAAAGCTGGAAATAACTCAGATGCAAGGTCTACAACAAAACCCACACACAGAAAAGAAATACTTTTTAAGGGCGCAGTCCTAACCTAGAGTTAGGCCAGCACAGTTAGGCCTGCAAAATTTGGCTGGCACAAGGGACATTGTAAACTATGTCTGGACCAGAGACGTGTGCCATCCTCCCTGACTCCAAGAGTGATCCAAAGGTGCTTTACAGTGGCCCTTGTGCCGGCCAAACTTTGCTGGCCTAACTGTGCCAGCCTAACTCCAAGTTAGGATTGCGCCGTAAAGGCTGTAAGCATATGCACTGGCCTACTTCTTAAATTTTTATCTGTTGTACAGCACTTAACATATAAAGAGCACAATAATCAGTAAATGAGGATTATGAAACTACACATGCTTAATCCAGAGAAATTAAGATTAAAGAGAAAGGTTGTCAACATTCAGTTGACATAGATGGGACTAGAACTAGATGATCTACTGTGTCATTTTACAGATAAATAAACTCTACTCTCAGTATTTGAAAGGAACAACTAACATAAGATCTTAATGCTTGAAAGAAGTAACAACATCAAATATAGCAGTGTGGGAAAGCCAAGGGCTCAGTGGGTATATCAGGAGATAGTCCTGGATAATTGTTCAAGAGCAGAAACAACCACAACTACGACTATCTCAAGGGTAAGATAGTAAAGTTTCAGTATGAGCCACTGAGGGTTGCGGTACCTGCTCGCGGTTCTACAGTCCTATTTGCAGTTTCATCCATGAAGACAAACCTTCCGCCACCAAAATCTTCTGTGTACTCTGAGAGGTAAAGTAGTGAAGTGTAGTCAAAGGAGCCATAGGTCACCTAGGAAGAAAGACAAAATATTTACTCAGTTCCATAGGACCGTCTCTGTAGGCATGGGGATTTTTAAAGGTACTTTTTGTTTAAAAAGCAGTTTAATTTTGGACAACTCCATGTGCATTCTTCTCTCAGAGCAAAAGGCTACAAATACCACATGTAGGGCAAGTATTTAAATGTGTACACACAGGCAGAAACACACTAAAACTGCAGTTCTCACACTGTGGGTCTTTCTACCAGCTCGAAAGAAAAAGCAAGTAGCAAACCTACTTCCATATAGGAGCTTTTCATATTATATCTGGATCAAAATATGTTCTATTTCCACTTGCTTTTCAGATATTGAGAGCTTGATAAAAAAAATCTGATACTTTTATAGGTAATAGAGTACAAACTTCTGTTTTCATTATTTTGATCTCCAAGCATTCTTTTTGTGTATCCTTTTATTTCATGCATGTTGACATCTTTCTCCATACAAGCCCCACAACTGTGGATCTCCCTATCAAATTAAGAACTGACCCCTCCCATTAGCCCTTCACTAGGGGCTTAAGGCTTTTTGTTTTGTATTGCACTTGCTCCTTGAGTGTTATGTCTGCTGCTTGTTTATTTCTTTGCTTCATTCGAGTTTTTTTTTACTGTTTTATTGCACGTGTTTTTATCTTGTTACTTTTATTTATTGTTGTTAATATATTGTGTTTTATAGAGATTGAAAGACACCCTCATTCTTTTTCAGGAAGGAGAATGGCAGGATATGACTTTTAAAATAAATCAATGAATACATAAATTTATCCCTTCAGCTACTCTTAATAGAATTGATTAGTAGTTTCCTCCCTCACTTTTACTAACATTTACTAATAGCAAACATTGTTCATAATTACCTGTACTGTAAACTCTGAACTTCATCCAATGGAAGAAAATCTATTCATTGTGCTATGCAGAATAATACATGTAAAATTCTCATCTATACTTCTTTGTAGCAGGCAACCTCTCTTCTATGCTTAAGTAATACTGTATTGTTCTTCAAGGTAGCAGAGCATTTTAAATGCACCACTAACACTTCCCTTAGAAACTGATTTTTGCTCCAGCATAGAGGAGCTTCATATTTCAGATATGAAGTGACCTTCTGAACATCAGTACTGCAATAGAAAGGGACATTTTATGAATTTGCTGGATGAAAGAACAGGAAACTGTGTATGTAAAGATTCAAGATTCTGTACTAACAGAATGTGAATTCTTTCCCCTTTAGCAAAACAAATTAGCATTAATGTATTAATCTGTTTCCTGGTATTCAAGGCACATTTTTATAAGAATCATTAAGCTTGATCAAAGAAAATGCAAATGCACATTGAGATTGATATGCCCCAATTAAAAGAAGCAAAACACATATACATATACACAATTCTTAACCCCCTTCAAAGTAGTACAGTAAGAGAATAAATAAACACAGAACGTCAAATACAAGCCAAAAAGAGAAAAACTACAGCTACTCTCCATCTCCAAACCCTAATAAGACATTGTTATGATGGGGGGGGGGGTGCAACTCCCGTCCCCTGGTGTAGCTGCCGCTGCCACCAGCCCAGACTCAATACAACAAAAGGAGCTCCTGGGCAAAAACCCCTCTTAAAAGAAAGCCAAATAAAAGAAGTAAAAAACCCAATTTTATTGACATACATTAAAAATTACAAATAAAACTAAAGAGGCTCTGTACCATAAAACCTGAATATTAAAATGACAATAATCAACCCCTCTGTTTATAACTTAACTGAGAGGAACCCAGAAAGGACAAAAACAAAAGAACATCCTATAGGATTTTTACCTCACTGACTAACTACAACCAGCTTCCACAACACATAGTGAGGCTAACCTTCCATGAGAGCAGCCAAAGGGTTCTGTTCCCTGAGGCTTTTAACTTTATCTCAATGAACTAATCACCCCCACCTGAGCCATTTACACTTGAGTAGTTCTCTCCCAACTAACAAGGTTCACATGAAACCACAATTTCATGACAGACATGTTTTTGTTCGGTTGCTAAGTCATGTCCGACACTTTGCGACCCCATGGACCACAGCACACCAGGCCTCCCTGTCCTCCACTAGCTTCCGGAGTTCGCCCAATTTCATACTCATTTCTTCAGTGACACTATCTAACCATCTCATTCTCTGCTGCCCCCTTCTCCTTTTGCCTTCAATCTTTCCCAGCATGACGGTCTTTTCTAAAGAGTCCTCTCTTCTCATGAGATGGCCAAAGTACTTGAGCTTCAGCTTCAGGATTTGTCCTTCCGGGGAGCAGTCAGGCTTGACTTCCTGTAGGATTGACCAATTGGATCTCCTTGTAGTCCAGAGGATTCTCAAGAGTCTTCTCCAACACCATAATTCAAAAGCATCTATTCTTCGGTGGTCCAGCCTTTCTTATGGTCCAGCTCTCACAGCCATACATTACTACTGGGAAAACCATAGCTTTGACTGTGTGAACCTTGGCAGGGTGATGTCTGCTTTTTATTAAGTTGTCTAGGTTCACCACAGCTTTCCTCTCAAGAAGTAAACATCTTTTAATTTCATGACTGCACTCACCATCTGCAGTGATCTTGGAGCCCAGAAAATAAACTCTCACTGCTTCCACTTCTTCCACTTCTATTTGCCAGGAAGTGATGGGAGTGGTTGCCATGATCTTAGTTTTTTTAATGTTGCTCTTCAAGCCAATGTTTGCACTTTCTTCTTTCACCCTCATCAAAAGGTTCTATATACAAAGGCCTTTTCTCCCTGTCCTCAGAGCAAATGTGGAACAAATGGGTCAGGTACCAAATTTGGAGATGGAAAAACCACATCCAGTTCCCTATTGCCTCAGTGTGTGTGGGGGTGTGTGTCTCAGGCTAGATTTTCTCAGCCTAATTTATCAGAAAAGATGACTTGCTATGATGGCAAGACTACTAAAACAAACTTAAGGTCTTGTTACAGAAAAGAAAGTCTAAAAACAAAGAAGTCGGCAGGCAGGCATTGTCATATTTGTCTTGACATGACTAAACAAGGCATTCAATAAACAGAACATGCCATCTCCTTCAGTGGGAGGGAAAAAAAGCGAGATGCTTCTATGTCAAATTAGAACTCTGAGTTGGGGGGGGGAAGTGGGTTAAAGCGACATCCCTAGAAACACACCCACTATATGGCCATCAACTTCAACCTGCTGAAATTTAGATTGAGGAATACCTTCCTTAGGACTGCAGGCCTCCCTAATAACCAGTCGCCACATACTGCTATGGAACCTTGGAAAGCAAGCAAGGAGCTGCTGAGTGAATGGGCACAAACATATGTATGCCCGCTGCCAGGCCAAGAACAACCGCAGCCTGTATGGAAACCATTAAATTGACTGCGTGCTGGGGTAGGAAGATCTAAGGATAACCTGAAGAAATGGGGTATCCCCATAAAAGACATGCTGTGTGAATGTGGAGAAGAACAAACCATCTCACATATGTTACAGTGCACACAGCGCCCCTCTACATGCACAATGGAAGATCTTATGTTGGCAAGGGAGAACGCTGTTGAAGTGGCCCAGTATTGGGCGAATGATATCTAGTTTTAACCTTTTCTTTTATTCTAAAAATATATTTTGATGTCTATAATTATATTAATGTAGGTGCTTCTGATATGAACAAAGAAATAAATTAGACCTTACTTAAAGCATTCTTAGGTCATACTTAAAGAAGAAGATGGCAGCTTTAGCTCGGCCTGAAAAAGAGTGGGATGGCATTCTGCCCCATATCAAACACAGATAATCTTAAAATAACCATGTGAAGACCTGAGATGAAAACATTTGGATCTTTAACCAATGGTTGCACTTTTACCACAAAAATTACATTTGACATATTTCAGCTTTCAAGGAAACAATTTTAAGCATTTTGGGAACAGAGAAACCCCTTTTCATTAGCGGCGTTTTGCAACCAAGCAAGTTGTTATGATGTTGCATTACCAAGTCACAATATTGCAAGGTCCACATGATCAAGCATCAATAAAGCCCTAAAATTTGTTTTAAAATGTGATCTCCTCCATGCTGTATTTATTACTTGCATCCTAAATACTTGTCTTAAGAAAAATAAGGGGGAAAGGCTCAATCCTTAGGATGCTGGACTCAGTTCAGAGAAAAATCACTGAAATTAACAGAATAATTCGTCAAACTCAATTTTAATTGATTTCAATGGGTCTTGAGGATTCTCTTGAGTGTTGACTTTCTCGAGATTGCAGATACGGGCAATGCAATCCTATGCATGAAGAAAGAAAGAAGAAGAAAGCTCAGAAGCTCATTACTCAGAAGAAAGCTCCACTGTGTTCAATAGGACTCCTGATAGCCTTGTAAGTGAGCAAAGAATAATAATTTAAATCCAAAATGAATCCCACTGTGCTGTAAGAATCTCAGGATTGTAGGGACTGGTAGAGAAAATAATTATTAATATTACAACTGAGATGGCACGGCTCATAAGAACATAAGAAGAGCCCTGCTGGATCAGGCCAAAGGCCCATCTAGTCCAGCTTCCTGTATCTCACAGCGGCCCACCAGGTGCCCCAGGGAGGCATGAGACAACAAGATGCTTGCATCCTGTTGCCACTCCCTTGCACCCGGTACCAGTAGCCCAACACCTTTGTAAGGAGGTTGCACAATCCATCATGGCCTATAGCCCACGATGGACCTTTCCTCCAGAAATCCATCCAATCCCCTCTTAAAGGCATCAAGACCAGATGCCATCACCACCTCTTGTGGCAAAGAGTTCCACAGATTAACTACCCGCTGGGTAAAAAACTACTTCCTTTTATCTGTTTTAACTCTCCCAACCCTCAGTTTTAGCAGATGCCCCCTGGTTCTGGTGTTTTGAGAGAGGGAAAAGAACATCCCTCTATCGACTCTATCCCTTCCATGCATAATTTTGTATGTCTCACTCATGTCCCTCCTCAGGCGCCTTTTTTCTAGACTGGAGAGCCCCAAACGCTGCAGTCTTTCTTCATAAGGGAGGTGCCCCAGCCCTGTAATCATTTTTGTTGCTCTCTTCTGCACCTTTTCCAGCTCCACTATGTCCTTTTTGAGATGCGGTGACCAGAACTGGACACAATATTCCAGGTGCGGCCTTACCATCGATTTGTACAATGGCATGATAATATTGGCTGTTTTATTCTCAACCCCTTTTTTAATGACCACAAGCATGGAATTGGCCTTCTTAATTGCTGCCGCACACTGGGTCGATACCTTCATTGAATTGTCCACCAGCACCCCAAGATCTCTCTCCTGAGCTGTCTCAGACAGCTCAGAACCCATTAGCCTATAGGTGAAGTTTTGGTTTTTTGCCCCAACGTGCATCACTTTATATTTGTCTATGTTGAAACGCATCTGCCATTTGGCTGCCCATTCCCCCAACTTGGAGAGATCCTTCTGGAGCTCTTCACAATCCTTTCTGGTTTTCACCACCCGGAAAAGTTTACTGTCATCTGCAAACTTGGCCACCTCGCTGCTTATCCCTGTCTCCAGGTCATTTATGAATAAGTTGAAAAGCACTGGCCCCAAGACAGATCCCTGGGGCACTCCGCTTTTCACCTCTCTCCATTCTGAAAATTGCCCATTGACCCCCACTCTCTGTTTCCTGGCCCTCAACCAATTCTGGATCCATAAGAGGACCTGCCCTCTTATTCCCTGACTGTGAAGTTCCTTCAGCAGCCTTTGGTGGGGGACTGTGTCAAACGCCTTCTGAAAATCCAGGTATATGATTCACCCACAGGTTCACCCACATCCACGTGCCTGTTGACCTTTTCAAAGAAGGTCACACGGGCACAATTGAATTCAATCTCTGTGAGAGCTCTAATCCCTGTGGCAGCTTGAGAAATACTTCAAGCTCAATCTTATACTTACTGTGCAATGTCAGTCTGGATCCTCCACTGGAGCTGACTGCCGTAAAGCAGTCAGTGCCAGTCATAAAAGGTGCTCCAACAGCGAGCTACTCAGCACACTGCCAGGAGCACCAGCGGGAAAGCTACCTTCTCATCAACATCACTGCGTCTCCTGCCACTCGTGGGAGCAATAAGTCAGAGGGGAAGGGTGAGAAGGGTGGAGGCAAGAAATGGTGCGAGGATGGGTGGGTCAGGTCTGGCAGCAGCACTGGCTGCTGATTATTCACCTTGAGGAACTCCACAACTGCCCACCACCATCACCACAGTATGCAGCAGCTGCTATTTTTGCATACAGGATTGGGCTGTTACTCAGGTTCCAAAAAGCACTATTTGATTGTGCTTAAAAACATCCATCTAACATTAACAGATCTGTTCATTCCAACAGCCAACAATTCTCTTGCACAATGACAGGTGAAATACTGTCACAGGGTCCAATCCTATCAGGCATAACACAGGGGGTACGGGCCTAATGCCTGCGTCACTGTTGCGCAAGGCCATAAAGCACCTCCAGCGCTGGCGGTAAACCATGACAACACCGTTCCCATGTGGCCGGAGGGAGCTCTGCAAACTGGCGAGTGGTGAGTTCACTGGTTGTCAGTGCTGCATGCTTTCTGGCTGGGGCAGGAGGGTGTTCCAGGGTGGGGGGAGGGGAGGAGTAGGAGGGACCACAGCAACTCTCGCCACCGGAACCCTACCGCCATGTAGGGCCTCACTCGCCTGCCCTGTGCCCTTACTGCAGGGAAATGGGACAAGCGTCCCCTTCCCTTGTGGAGCCTCCTGCAGCTGCCTGATTGTTGAAGAATGCAGTGGTAGCTGCCTGGCTATCACTGCACTCCCGAACCTTCAGGCAGCTTAGGATTGGGCTGCCCAACAAATGAAAGGGTACAAGGTTTTTGTTTGTTTAAAGTAATACATATTTATGCTGCCAAGACACCATCACAGATAACCCTAAAAGCAACTTCAGCTAATCTATATATATAAAGAAGAACGTGTGTGTGTGTATGTGTGTGTGTACATATATTCCGCATAGGCTCCGCAACGCCTGGAGCTACGGGCACCAAACTCGGCACACGCATGCCTTGCGGCCTGGTGACAAACGCTGCGGGGGTCAGGCCTCCCTAGCGCCCCTGGGGGGGTATGCGGGGGCCCCGCGTGAGAATAGTCGAAAATGGCCAAAATTGGTGTCAAATCTGTAGTTTCCAGGGTTACCGGGATGAGCAGCGACACTCCTGACGCCGTTGGAGTCCAGGTTTGGCCTCCCCTCAGCGTGGGTGGCGAGAAGGGGTGCGAATCAAAACGTCCGCCATGCCCTGCTGGAATGCCTGGAACGACGCACACCAAACTCAGCATGCACATGCCTTGTGGCCTGGCGACAGACACTGAGGGGTCAGGCCCCCGTAGCACCCCAGGGGGTGGGGGTATGCAGGGGCCCCCGCATGAAAGTGGTCAAAAACAGCCGCAATCGGCGTAGAGTCCGTAGTTTCTGGGGTCGCTGGGCCAAGCGGTGACGCTCCCAATGCCGTTGGAGTCTGGGTTTGCCCCCCCCCCCGGCGTGGGGGGTGAGAAGGGGTGCGAAACAAAATGTCTGCCATGCCCTGCCAGAACGCCTGGAGCGACGCACACCAAACTTGCCATGCACATGCCTTGCGGCCTGGTGACAAACACTGTGGGGGGCAGCCCCCCTACCGCCCCCGGGGGTGGGGGTACGTGGGGGGCCCTGCGTGAAAACGGTAGAAAGTGGCCGAAATCGACGTTGAATCTAGTTTCTGGGGTCGCTGGCATGAGCAGCGACACTCCTGACGCCACTGGAGTTCGGGTTTGGCCCCCCCCTCGGCATGGGGGGCGCGAAGGGGTGTGAAACAAAACGTCCACCATGCCCTGCTGGAACGCCTGGAGCGACGCGCACCAAACCTGGCACGCACATGCCTTGCGGCCTGGCAACAACCACTGCGGGGGTCAGGCCCCCTTAGCGCCCCCGGGGGTGGGGGTGCGCAGGGGGCCCCCCATGAAAACGGCCGAAATAGACATCGAATCCGTAGCTTCTGGGGTTGCTGGTATGAGCGGCAACGCTCCCAATGCCGTTTGAGCCCCGATTCGGCCCCCTTCGGCGTTGGAGGGGTGAGAAGGGGTGAGAAACAAAACGTCCACACTGACCCACTGGAACGCCTGGAACGATTGCCACCAAACTCGGCATGCATACGCGTTACGGCCTGGCAACAAACACTGCGGGGGCACGACCCCCCTGGTGACCCCAGGGGTGGGGGTGCGCAAGGGCCCCCGCGTGAAAATGGTCGAAAACGGCCAATATCGGCATCAAATCTGTAGTTTTCTGAGTCGCCTAGACAAGCAGCGATGCTCCTGACACCGTTGGAGTCTGGGTTCAGCCCCCCTCGGCATGGGGGGGTAAGAAGGGGTGCAAAACAAAATGTCCGAAATGACCAACATTATTGTCAAATCCAGAGTTTTCGGGGTCGCTAAGCTGATTGGTGACAGACCCGATGGCATTTGTTACCCGGGCAACTCTGGGTATCAAAAAGCTAGTATTAAATAAAGTGACATTTGGTAAGCTAACTTGAAAATTCTGGGGGAGGATCTCCACACACCATCTGATCGCTGACTTACTCTACATTATTTGCTGGAGTAAATGACAGATATCTTATGAACATTTATTTATTTATTTGAAGAATTTATATCCCGCCTTTCCTATGCTAAAGCAAATGCCCAAGGCGGCTTACAGAGAACATAAACTATTAGTAAAAAACAAGGTCCCCAATACAAGATAACTGGCATCTGTTAGTTCTTGGGTTGGTCCTAATCCTATACCCTTCTTGTTGGGAGGAGGATCTGCTCAGCCACACTGGCCCTCCTTCCTCCTCCAGTTGGTGGCTCCAGGGGCATGGCAGCAACCACTAATTCTCCAGTCTCCAACAGCAACCTTACTTCCAACCATGATCCCAGCAGCCTCAAGTATCCTTCATCCAATCCATCTGTCAAACAATCGATCAGTCTGATACCCTTTTCAAACTCCTCCTTCCACTCTTTTCCCCCCAGCAATCCTCTTTCCACATCTCTACACCCACCAGGAACAAAAAACAGGAACAAAAGTAGCAGAGGCATTGTCTGCCTAGTGTTCCAGCAGATGTGAGAAGTGTCATGGTGATCTACAGCAACTACATAATTCAAAATGCAAAACAACAACACACACACACACACAAGATGACAGCGGTACTCCAGTCCCTAAAATCCTGCTGATAAGACAGTCTGTCCCAGCCATTCTATTGAAGGTTACCCATGACAATGCATTGTATTTTCTCAGTACCTCTCATGGTACTGAGAAATACCATGAACTGTAGAAAATGATTAAACACACAGAATTTGTAGGAACTGTTCATCTCCCAAACAATTCCATTTAACTCCGAGGCTGGGTTTTTCAGGCACAGACTTGGAGAAGGCCTCTTCTATAAAAGTATGAAATATAAACCCAGTAAAATCAGCTAGAGATGAGAAAGTTTACAACTGACAAGCAATACTCAAGGCAAGCAAGCTATGACATTATGGGAATACTTTAAGACCCATTTGACTTAGACAGGTCTAGAAATAAACATTTCAGGAGTTCTTGCAAATTAAGTGTTTTTTCCTGGAAGTGCCTATAGCTTCAATCATCATCTTTCAGTTTCGGCTTGGCTCCCTTTGCTTATTTGTTATTACAATTAACTACAGCCACAAACTGCCAGATATGGTAAGCCATAACTGCTGGTGTGTTATACACACTTCCCTTTTATTGTCATTGTCAATTTATTGCCTACTGCAACAAAATGCGGAGCACAAATTGAAAAAGATGTGGTTCTACACCCAAAAAATTTACAAGTCCGACTGTCCATAGTCCTATATTAAAGCCACTTCAGGTCTAACAAGGGAGGAACCCACCACTAATGAGCAAAGATGCAGACACAGCTATTCAACAGACACTGGACTCTATGGAATTTGATCCCTTGAATTTACCTATATGGTATCTGGATTGGTTATGAATATCTAGCAGAAGATACGAAACTCGTAAGGCAAACAACAGAACACCAATATGATGCACCTGAGTGTTTGATCTGTACATGAAACACTTGGCCTCAAACTTGTGCTAAGGCACTGCCTTCTTCCATCTGGAAAATGAGGATGAGTTGATTTACAGTGTGATCCCGTGTGCACTTATTTGGGAAACACTCCCTTTGAGCTCAGTGGGCCCTGCTTCTGAGTAACCATGCAAAGGACTGGGTTCTTAGAAATGCCATAATTACAGTTCCACTTTACCACCTTGTAAACTATATTTGAAGACCAGATATCAAGGGAAAATGTTGTCGCTTCCTTTCAGCGTCCCATTTACCTTGTCGACATGTGGGTGCCAGTATTCATCATGAGTTGTCTTGGCTTCTGAACTATTTATTCTGGAGAAGAAGGTTGGCTTTGTCAGATACATGGAAGCAGGGCTGATTCCAAAAGTAAGAGCTATTTTTTGTTGGACTCTCTGTCTTACATCACTGCAAACAAGAAAAGAGCGTATTAAGAGACACTCTGCTATGGCACAGGGTCTAATTTAAGCAATTTCCTCTCTCTATTATTAATATTAATATTATTGATGATGATGATGATG
>JAJKFI010014126.1:0-18948 GCA_029204185.1 Lerista edwardsae
CACACACACACACACACACACACACACACACACACACACACACACACCCCTCAAAGTACAACAGGAGACATACTTTCAAATGTGTTATTAATTTACATTATCTTAATTACAATGTATACAAGAAAGAATGGAGTTTGGGAGTGGGTGAGTTACACAGCTATATATCTGTGAGTTACACACATACAAAAGAATCCAGGAGAGAGGAGGAGCAAAATAAAACTTAAGCTCAGCAGCCTCCAAACATTAAATTTGTGTTAATATTTTTTGGCAGTAGGGCATTTAACTACTTTGTTGTATGTGGCAAAGCACGAGTTGCCCGTGAAAATCTTCCGGGCAAATTTCACTGAAATGAATTGAGGCAGTAGAAAATACACAGTCGTGAGGTTTCTGCAGGAGAACCTTCCAGTAGATTGTGCAAACTGCCATCACTATGGTTTCGCAGAATTTGTTAAAACATTCACACTCAACCAAGCATTTAGAAAACAGAATGAGCGGTGAAGGCTGCTTGCTTGCTCAATCGGTAAACCTTCTGTACATCTGTTCCCACTGCTTGTTTATTCAAAAAAAGATCAAGCAAGTTTTACTTTGTCTATAAGTTACTTGTAAATGTTCTAGGGCTCAATTCTGAGCCCATTATCACCAGCAGCATGCTCGTACTGCGGCTCTGGGTGTCATAAATGTAAAGACATTTCTAGCACCTGGAGATCAAGGAGTGCCGGCATTGGGCCTCAGCACTGGGAGGATGGACGGACAGAGCTCCCACATCACCAGCCAGCGGTAAGTATTCTCAGGGTGAGGGGAGGTGGGGAGTAGGCAGAATGGGGAGGATTGGACCAACAAGGAGGGCAGGGATGGCAGCAGTCTCTGTGGCCAAATCATAATCCCCTCCCAAGCTCAACACAGGTCTCCTTGATTGCTGTGAAGGAAAAGAGAGGTAACTTTCCTCTCTTGAGTTTGGCATAGAAAAACTCACAAGTCTACATGCTAGATCATGTTAAAAACAACCACCACCACGTGGCAGGGGGCTAGGCACTGCCTGCTTTCTTCCCCCAAGAAGTATGGATCTTGTTTCCTTTGTGTTTGATGTTTGTGGAAGGCAGCTTCAAGGCATGGTAGACATGTTCCAGAAGAGCCCAAATCACAGGAGAAAAAGAACCTATCCAATAGTTGTTTCCACTTCAGGACAGAAACAAAATTAGTCAAACAGGGCATAAAAATACTCCTCTTTATGGCAATTCCATGGCAATTCTGTGTCAAGTAAAACTGATCATGAGATCTAAAAGTAGGGTTTTCTACAATGGTGTTCATTTGACCCATGTAGAGTACGTGGATTTTTACTGGCAATGCAGTTGAGATGTTTTCAGTATAATAAGCGTTGCTTCAAGCCAGCATTCAAGAGATGATAATCTCAACAGAGCGCTCAGATGATGGACACAGGAGGCCTTTTCCCTCTTCACGGAGATACCTGTAAGAACTAGCAACTTAAACACAGGCCTAACGCCATCTTAACAAGCCTGACTCCATCTTGAAGGTGTTTGAGCTGTCTAAAAGTAAGCTAACACAGGCCTCAGTCAGAAATCAAGAACTGACAGCCTTGGGGCCTCAGTTCTTATCAGCTAGCCTCCGAAACTTTTTGGGAGGCTTTGCAAGAGACCCAGCTCAAGGACACGGTGCCAGCTGCCTACTCCCAAATTCCTTCACAGCTGTAACTCATGGGAGTAATTGCCCCTCCCTGTTACCAGGCAGAAAGGCAATTAGCCCTAAGAGAAAAAAGCTGTGAAGCGAAGGGCTATAAAAATCACCCCCTTGGCCCGTGCTCGACGTTCAGCTTTTCCTTGGGCTGTTCCAGGACAATGGCTTGACTCAGTTGCTGAGAAGGAGAGAAGACCTGCTCACTTGCTTCTTATGATGCCTTGGGTAAAATCTGGCTAAGGACTTAAAGTGTTAAGCAATGTTAGTCTCAGCAAGAATTAGGAAGTTTAAGTTTTCTTATTTTTAATCTGTTACGCGTTATATCTCATTTCTGATGCCTCTGAGCCTTGTAACCGATGAGTCTTATTTTAAATAAAGCTTGTCAAGCTATAACTTTATTATTATTACTATTTGCCTGTAAACCGCTTTGTGAACTTCGTGTTGAAAAGCGGTATATAAGTACCTTGATTGATTGATTGATATTTGCTTGGTTGTGAGTACGTTTTGGTTGGGGGAAGTTAAGGGTGCTGGCTAAATCCAGTCTGCTCGTTTGCCTGTTACCTTTTCATTAGGAACTGCTAATAGGTTTCTTTTAAGGCTGATTTCCAGCATCTCTGCCTCTGGGTGAGTGAGGTTTGAGGTGTTTCGGAATTGCTTTGATGCTGGTATACTCTCCTCAGAGCTCCCCTGAGTTGAGGCAGTGGTTTGGGAGTTGGTGGCATTTTTAGCAGGTTTCCTAAGTGCATAAGTCTTTGGCAGTACTCACAGCTGGCCACAGTAGAATTGGCAGTCAGGCAATTAACAGGCGTCTCTGTTAAAGGCCTGGACTGCTAAGGAAAACTCCCCGTGGCTGGTTCTTTACAATACCCCTAGGGGTCCGTGGAAATAAAAAGGTCTGATTCCTTCTACAACCTAAGCCCTGTGGAGCTACGCTATGGAGCACAGTGGCAGCAGAGCTTGCCAGTGAACTCCCAGACATTGTATTTTGTAATTATTATGTCCACTTGAAACTGCTATGGATGCAGGAAATGTAACTTCCAACACGTCATCAACAATTCATAGCAGATTTCAGGTACTAAAAAAAGGAGGGGGTTAAGATCCTTGAAGTATGTGGGTCAGGATTACAGTAATAACTACAGTAATAGGATTTTTATCTGATCCAGCCTTTAGCTTCAAGCAAGGGCAACGTAACAGAATATTTGTCAATGTGCTAAGTTTTCATCATGGATTAATGTGGGGGAAATTATGGCTCCATTCCTATGAGACCATGACAAAGAAACTGAACCTTACTAATCCGGTATTTGTGCAAGCTTATCTAAGGATTCCTAAGGAAGAGATTGAACAAATAAATAACTAAAATCACTAGGGAAGCCCTCCTATAATTTTACTCATCTATTCCAGATAAAGTTCTGCATCTTGCTCCTGTGATATCCTCCCTACAGACACAGAAAAGAAAGTCCTTAATCATAAAAAGAACGTTCCCAATAGAGAATGTGGTGAACCAGAAATAAATTCATATAATCTCGGACATATAATCTCGGACATAAGCAGCTATATCTGACTGAGGGCAGAGTATCAAAAGACTGAAGAACTAAATACCTACAGGCGCTTCATTCCCATTTGGCAGAAAAAATGATCTAGGAGGTATTTGATTGCATCTCACTCAATTTGTACAGGATATAACATTGTTATAGTGATTGTTAAGAGTCTTTACTGCACTGCCATCTCTGCTGCTTCCCTTTTCCATTTTATTTCCTCCCCTTTCAGATAATAGGTACATTCTGCTAGCGAACTCATTCTATAGTTCCTGACCCCAGTGATCAGCTGCTTGAAACTGTGCATAGTTGCAACTCTATTAACCTAAGTATGTATGATTGCGCACTCTGATGTATCACCATTACGAAGTATTACTGAAGGTACTTCTCCTTTGAGACACGTTATGAAAAATTTAATCAATCAACCTCTTTGGGAGGGAGAAGTATGTAAGGGCAACTAATATGGCATGAGAAGAGTTAAAATATGGTCTTGCTAAAAGGATAGGGTGTATGAAGCAACAGAAATGCTATTGTTTATATATTTATATTCCGCCTTTCAAGTGAAAGTTGTCCCACAATTAGCAATACTGACTTCAGTTACATCAATGCATCACTGGTTTCTTTTCAGAGATACTGGCCAGACTCCAATTAGATTTGGCCATACTTCAGTCCATTCATTTCAGTTGGTCCAACTTTCTGCTGGATTGTGACCTCTATATTTATTCTATTAGGCCAGTGGTTCTCAAACCTTTTACATCAATTTTAGAATGGCAATCATGTCGGGATCCACCAGAAGTGATGTTGTTAACTTAGAAGTGATGTCATAGCTGGAAGTGACATCACCACACAGGAAGTGCCATCATTGTGACAAAACCAAATTACAGTCCAGGAATGCAAGCATAAAAGCACTGAACTAAAAACAACACTTAAAAAACCCTCGATAAACACTCACAAAAAGGAATATAGCAAGAATAAGGTCTGAAGCTTCCAAGATGGCTGCTACTATCATTCTGCAACCCACCTGACATTAGGTCCCAACCCACCAAGTGGGCCCTGACCTACAGTTTGAGAAACAATATTAGGCTTTAAGATCATGAGATAAATGATTATATATTCTCCTTTTACTGCAAGTCCAATAATTTACCTGATGAAATGGTTGGTGATGTGACTGTTTAAATAAGAGTGATGTGAATTATTGTGTTAAGCACACCTCACCTCCCCAAGTGGCAGGGAATGTTGGGGAAGTGCTGTGGGCTTATTTTCCTCCAGCCCAAGCTCCGGCTCTCTTTTGCTCAGTAGCAATTACTGGAAGTTTTACTATCACAAGAGCAATTAGCATCTCATTTGCCATCTTCCAATCTATTCATTTTGAAAGAGATTGAACGGTGTCACTAGCCTATAAACATAGCCTTTGCTGTTAATTTCAAATTAAAAACAAATACATGTATAAAGGAACCAAAGAAACATGTGCTTCTAGCTGCCTGATTAAAACTGGAGATCACTAGGAGAAGCTTTAAAAACCAGAACAGTTACAATGGAAAAAAAATAGTATTTACTCTGCAATCTTTCTGTTTTGTAAAAGACTCAAGGTAGACAAGGTAACACTAAATGGTAAAGAACTGAAATAGCACGGAAGATGTTTTAAGTACCTTTAATGTCCTTGAAATGACACTTCTTGCCTCCCCGTCTCCACCTTCAATGTCACAGGAGGGGAAGATTTCAAGTGTACTCCACACATATACACACATACTGAAGGTTTTAGAAATACAATAGAAAGCAACTGAAGAGTTACTTTCCAAGTCTAACTTGAAACAAAGCAACGATCAGCATTTTCTCTAGAATTATACTATTCTTTAAGTCACAGAAAAAAATACTGAGGGCGCAGTCCTACCCAGCGCTGGGGTAGGAGAGCTGGCCAGCCAGCGCCCTATCCAGCGCTGGGTGTGGAGAGGCTGGAGCCTCCTGCAGCAAGGGAACGTGCCGTTCCCCTATGTGCTGCTTGGATCTGTGCCTGCTAAAGAGCGGCGCAGATCCGAGGAGACTGCGCTGCCCGACTTGGGGCCTTGCTGCCTCACTGCCATATGGCCACCTCCCAAGCCTGCCCAGGTCCCATCCTAGTCCCGCCTCCCCCCTCCCGCCAATCCCCGTCCTGAGATGGGGCAGAGAATCCCTTGCACCAACCGTGTTCGGTCAGCGCAAGGGAGGTTCTCCATCAGCTTCAGAGTGTTAGCGCCAACACGGGGGTGCTGCTCGGCGCTCGCGCGCTGGTGCTCCACCCCTTGCATCGATGCTGTGATGTAGTGTTGGCGCGACAGGCGCACTAGGATTGCGCTGCCCAACATGTTGAAATGTTCTTCTACAGGGAGAAATCCTACAGGATTTGCTGTAAATGGGCTCTTTCCCATTAAATGGATGGGTTGGGTTCTACTTTGGCAGTTACAAAAGAATTCCCCTCTACCATTTTTACTGCTATCTTGAATGTTCCAACAACTTTTGTGTGTGAGAAACTGATGTAAGTTTCACCAAAATGTGTCCTTTTGTTTCATGTAATAAGAACGAACAACATTTTTTTCTCATAATGGTGACTGAAACGAAGAGATGTGACATGGCTGTGTCACCTGAAGCCCATATTATTTAAGAAACGTAATTGTTAGCAGTACTACAACTGAAACAGTCCCCAGCAGGATTAGACAAGATGCTTTGTCAAAATTAAAACACTTTGGAGAGAAACATAATTTTCTTTAAAAATAAGTACTCTTCTCATGTTCAGTTGCTATTTTTACAATAGTTCTCAGAAGCTCAGATTGGAGCTTCAAGGAGTTGGTTCAATGTATGTTTTAACCTTTGTTTACATTGCTAACATGTCCTATGAATTATTATACAAATTGCTTGATGTGTAAAGATTGCTGTACGGGGCTGGGGCACCTCCCTTATGAAGAAAGACTGCAGCGCTTGGGGCTCTTCAGTCTAGAAAAAAGGCGCCTGAGGGCTGATGCTGAGAGGGCTGATGCAAACAATCCCTGGCTGCCTGGTGTGTCCCCCAAAATGTCTTAGCGTGTCAGCACTGACAGCGTGTCACAGGTCTGCCATCACTGATATAGTGCAATGCCGGAGCAGATAAGGCCATACTGGGGGTTGAACAGGATGGGGGAGAGTGGGTGGAACAGAGTGGAGGCAGGGCAGGAAAGAGGGCAGGCAGATCAGCCCTGGAACGGATTTGGTGGTCATGATGCACACCAAATCCTGATCCCCTTCCTGGGTTTTATCTGCCATTCCAACTCAATGCAGACTTGTGCCAGTGATTGAGCTGGAGCAGGTCCAAGTTGACCCATAGCAGCTGCTGGGGCTTACTCTGGGGCAAGGAGACAAAATGTCCCTCCAGCAGCCAAAAATTCCCCACATGATACAACAGAAGCCACACCAGTGCTGCTGCATCTCTCCATGGGAATTTAGTTAGGATTAGGACAAGCACCTGCTTGTATGTTGGTGGACCCTTTTGAGAGAGAGGTTTTGCTCTGGCATCAGACCAGTTCCTGACATAACAGTAGATTCCAGGAAATAGCTTAAGCCCATAAATGAAAAATTCAGAATGAGCAGAATTGTTCAATTTGTAATAAAATAATATAAACCTAGGGGGAAAGAGTTGGAATGAACAGCAAGATGCTCACAAGCAGGGCTGGCTCTAGCAGTGGCGGGGCCCAATGTGGGGCATTCCTGGGGGGGCCCCCAACCCTCCCTGCGGGGGCCCCCACTCACCAAGAAGAGCTCTGTTTGTGCCATGTGCAAAGCATGGCACGTGGAAGTAGTTGGTGGTGATATCAAAACATCACCACCAACTGCTTCCAGGTGGCCCATTTTGGGCTGTTCAGAGGCAGAGGCAAGTGGGAGAGACCAAGGTAAAGCTGCTCTGCATGCCCCACTGACTTACAGCCCATAGAGATCCCAGCTGCAGCCACAGGCAATATGCTCACCCTGCTAGTGCGGGGCCCCCTGAAGCGTGGGGCCCGATGTGACGACATTGGTCACATTGGCTTAAAGCCAGCCCTACTCACCAGTACAGCAAAGGATAACATCTCTACATAATAACTTCTAACTGACCTTTTTCTAAAAAGGCACACGCACAATAACTAAACATCAGTTATTAATAAGACAACTAAGTACAAGTGGCCAATATTGTTGAAGGCTATGTTAATGGAAACATCATTTTCAAGTGAGGAAAAAAATAGTACTAGCATTATAAAAATAGTACTCTTCTAGCACACATAATTACCTCTTCTAGTACCAAGTTCAGTTCTGAGTACCATGTTTCATGATGGAGTTGGAAAGCTGGAAATAACTCAGATGCAAGGTCTACAACAAAACCCACACACAGAAAAGAAATACTTTTTAAGGGCGCAGTCCTAACCTAGAGTTAGGCCAGCACAGTTAGGCCTGCAAAATTTGGCTGGCACAAGGGACATTGTAAACTATGTCTGGACCAGAGACGTGTGCCATCCTCCCTGACTCCAAGAGTGATCCAAAGGTGCTTTACAGTGGCCCTTGTGCCGGCCAAACTTTGCTGGCCTAACTGTGCCAGCCTAACTCCAAGTTAGGATTGCGCCGTAAAGGCTGTAAGCATATGCACTGGCCTACTTCTTAAATTTTTATCTGTTGTACAGCACTTAACATATAAAGAGCACAATAATCAGTAAATGAGGATTATGAAACTACACATGCTTAATCCAGAGAAATTAAGATTAAAGAGAAAGGTTGTCAACATTCAGTTGACATAGATGGGACTAGAACTAGATGATCTACTGTGTCATTTTACAGATAAATAAACTCTACTCTCAGTATTTGAAAGGAACAACTAACATAAGATCTTAATGCTTGAAAGAAGTAACAACATCAAATATAGCAGTGTGGGAAAGCCAAGGGCTCAGTGGGTATATCAGGAGATAGTCCTGGATAATTGTTCAAGAGCAGAAACAACCACAACTACGACTATCTCAAGGGTAAGATAGTAAAGTTTCAGTATGAGCCACTGAGGGTTGCGGTACCTGCTCGCGGTTCTACAGTCCTATTTGCAGTTTCATCCATGAAGACAAACCTTCCGCCACCAAAATCTTCTGTGTACTCTGAGAGGTAAAGTAGTGAAGTGTAGTCAAAGGAGCCATAGGTCACCTAGGAAGAAAGACAAAATATTTACTCAGTTCCATAGGACCGTCTCTGTAGGCATGGGGATTTTTAAAGGTACTTTTTGTTTAAAAAGCAGTTTAATTTTGGACAACTCCATGTGCATTCTTCTCTCAGAGCAAAAGGCTACAAATACCACATGTAGGGCAAGTATTTAAATGTGTACACACAGGCAGAAACACACTAAAACTGCAGTTCTCACACTGTGGGTCTTTCTACCAGCTCGAAAGAAAAAGCAAGTAGCAAACCTACTTCCATATAGGAGCTTTTCATATTATATCTGGATCAAAATATGTTCTATTTCCACTTGCTTTTCAGATATTGAGAGCTTGATAAAAAAAATCTGATACTTTTATAGGTAATAGAGTACAAACTTCTGTTTTCATTATTTTGATCTCCAAGCATTCTTTTTGTGTATCCTTTTATTTCATGCATGTTGACATCTTTCTCCATACAAGCCCCACAACTGTGGATCTCCCTATCAAATTAAGAACTGACCCCTCCCATTAGCCCTTCACTAGGGGCTTAAGGCTTTTTGTTTTGTATTGCACTTGCTCCTTGAGTGTTATGTCTGCTGCTTGTTTATTTCTTTGCTTCATTCGAGTTTTTTTTTACTGTTTTATTGCACGTGTTTTTATCTTGTTACTTTTATTTATTGTTGTTAATATATTGTGTTTTATAGAGATTGAAAGACACCCTCATTCTTTTTCAGGAAGGAGAATGGCAGGATATGACTTTTAAAATAAATCAATGAATACATAAATTTATCCCTTCAGCTACTCTTAATAGAATTGATTAGTAGTTTCCTCCCTCACTTTTACTAACATTTACTAATAGCAAACATTGTTCATAATTACCTGTACTGTAAACTCTGAACTTCATCCAATGGAAGAAAATCTATTCATTGTGCTATGCAGAATAATACATGTAAAATTCTCATCTATACTTCTTTGTAGCAGGCAACCTCTCTTCTATGCTTAAGTAATACTGTATTGTTCTTCAAGGTAGCAGAGCATTTTAAATGCACCACTAACACTTCCCTTAGAAACTGATTTTTGCTCCAGCATAGAGGAGCTTCATATTTCAGATATGAAGTGACCTTCTGAACATCAGTACTGCAATAGAAAGGGACATTTTATGAATTTGCTGGATGAAAGAACAGGAAACTGTGTATGTAAAGATTCAAGATTCTGTACTAACAGAATGTGAATTCTTTCCCCTTTAGCAAAACAAATTAGCATTAATGTATTAATCTGTTTCCTGGTATTCAAGGCACATTTTTATAAGAATCATTAAGCTTGATCAAAGAAAATGCAAATGCACATTGAGATTGATATGCCCCAATTAAAAGAAGCAAAACACATATACATATACACAATTCTTAACCCCCTTCAAAGTAGTACAGTAAGAGAATAAATAAACACAGAACGTCAAATACAAGCCAAAAAGAGAAAAACTACAGCTACTCTCCATCTCCAAACCCTAATAAGACATTGTTATGATGGGGGGGGGGTGCAACTCCCGTCCCCTGGTGTAGCTGCCGCTGCCACCAGCCCAGACTCAATACAACAAAAGGAGCTCCTGGGCAAAAACCCCTCTTAAAAGAAAGCCAAATAAAAGAAGTAAAAAACCCAATTTTATTGACATACATTAAAAATTACAAATAAAACTAAAGAGGCTCTGTACCATAAAACCTGAATATTAAAATGACAATAATCAACCCCTCTGTTTATAACTTAACTGAGAGGAACCCAGAAAGGACAAAAACAAAAGAACATCCTATAGGATTTTTACCTCACTGACTAACTACAACCAGCTTCCACAACACATAGTGAGGCTAACCTTCCATGAGAGCAGCCAAAGGGTTCTGTTCCCTGAGGCTTTTAACTTTATCTCAATGAACTAATCACCCCCACCTGAGCCATTTACACTTGAGTAGTTCTCTCCCAACTAACAAGGTTCACATGAAACCACAATTTCATGACAGACATGTTTTTGTTCGGTTGCTAAGTCATGTCCGACACTTTGCGACCCCATGGACCACAGCACACCAGGCCTCCCTGTCCTCCACTAGCTTCCGGAGTTCGCCCAATTTCATACTCATTTCTTCAGTGACACTATCTAACCATCTCATTCTCTGCTGCCCCCTTCTCCTTTTGCCTTCAATCTTTCCCAGCATGACGGTCTTTTCTAAAGAGTCCTCTCTTCTCATGAGATGGCCAAAGTACTTGAGCTTCAGCTTCAGGATTTGTCCTTCCGGGGAGCAGTCAGGCTTGACTTCCTGTAGGATTGACCAATTGGATCTCCTTGTAGTCCAGAGGATTCTCAAGAGTCTTCTCCAACACCATAATTCAAAAGCATCTATTCTTCGGTGGTCCAGCCTTTCTTATGGTCCAGCTCTCACAGCCATACATTACTACTGGGAAAACCATAGCTTTGACTGTGTGAACCTTGGCAGGGTGATGTCTGCTTTTTATTAAGTTGTCTAGGTTCACCACAGCTTTCCTCTCAAGAAGTAAACATCTTTTAATTTCATGACTGCACTCACCATCTGCAGTGATCTTGGAGCCCAGAAAATAAACTCTCACTGCTTCCACTTCTTCCACTTCTATTTGCCAGGAAGTGATGGGAGTGGTTGCCATGATCTTAGTTTTTTTAATGTTGCTCTTCAAGCCAATGTTTGCACTTTCTTCTTTCACCCTCATCAAAAGGTTCTATATACAAAGGCCTTTTCTCCCTGTCCTCAGAGCAAATGTGGAACAAATGGGTCAGGTACCAAATTTGGAGATGGAAAAACCACATCCAGTTCCCTATTGCCTCAGTGTGTGTGGGGGTGTGTGTCTCAGGCTAGATTTTCTCAGCCTAATTTATCAGAAAAGATGACTTGCTATGATGGCAAGACTACTAAAACAAACTTAAGGTCTTGTTACAGAAAAGAAAGTCTAAAAACAAAGAAGTCGGCAGGCAGGCATTGTCATATTTGTCTTGACATGACTAAACAAGGCATTCAATAAACAGAACATGCCATCTCCTTCAGTGGGAGGGAAAAAAAGCGAGATGCTTCTATGTCAAATTAGAACTCTGAGTTGGGGGGGGGAAGTGGGTTAAAGCGACATCCCTAGAAACACACCCACTATATGGCCATCAACTTCAACCTGCTGAAATTTAGATTGAGGAATACCTTCCTTAGGACTGCAGGCCTCCCTAATAACCAGTCGCCACATACTGCTATGGAACCTTGGAAAGCAAGCAAGGAGCTGCTGAGTGAATGGGCACAAACATATGTATGCCCGCTGCCAGGCCAAGAACAACCGCAGCCTGTATGGAAACCATTAAATTGACTGCGTGCTGGGGTAGGAAGATCTAAGGATAACCTGAAGAAATGGGGTATCCCCATAAAAGACATGCTGTGTGAATGTGGAGAAGAACAAACCATCTCACATATGTTACAGTGCACACAGCGCCCCTCTACATGCACAATGGAAGATCTTATGTTGGCAAGGGAGAACGCTGTTGAAGTGGCCCAGTATTGGGCGAATGATATCTAGTTTTAACCTTTTCTTTTATTCTAAAAATATATTTTGATGTCTATAATTATATTAATGTAGGTGCTTCTGATATGAACAAAGAAATAAATTAGACCTTACTTAAAGCATTCTTAGGTCATACTTAAAGAAGAAGATGGCAGCTTTAGCTCGGCCTGAAAAAGAGTGGGATGGCATTCTGCCCCATATCAAACACAGATAATCTTAAAATAACCATGTGAAGACCTGAGATGAAAACATTTGGATCTTTAACCAATGGTTGCACTTTTACCACAAAAATTACATTTGACATATTTCAGCTTTCAAGGAAACAATTTTAAGCATTTTGGGAACAGAGAAACCCCTTCTCATTAGCGGCGTTTTGCAACCAAGCAAGTTGTTATGATGTTGCATTACCAAGTCACAATATTGCAAGGTCCACATGATCAAGCATCAATAAAGCCCTAAAATTTGTTTTAAAATGTGATCTCCTCCATGCTGTATTTATTACTTGCATCCTAAATACTTGTCTTAAGAAAAATAAGGGGGAAAGGCTCAATCCTTAGGATGCTGGACTCAGTTCAGAGAAAAATCACTGAAATTAACAGAATAATTCGTCAAACTCAATTTTAATTGATTTCAATGGGTCTTGAGGATTCTCTTGAGTGTTGACTTTCTCGAGATTGCAGATACGGGCAATGCAATCCTATGCATGAAGAAAGAAAGAAGAAGAAAGCTCAGAAGCTCATTACTCAGAAGAAAGCTCCACTGTGTTCAATAGGACTCCTGATAGCCTTGTAAGTGAGCAAAGAATAATAATTTAAATCCAAAATGAATCCCACTGTGCTGTAAGAATCTCAGGATTGTAGGGACTGGTAGAGAAAATAATTATTAATATTACAACTGAGATGGCACGGCTCATAAGAACATAAGAAGAGCCCTGCTGGATCAGGCCAAAGGCCCATCTAGTCCAGCTTCCTGTATCTCACAGCGGCCCACCAGGTGCCCCAGGGAGGCATGAGACAACAAGATGCTTGCATCCTGTTGCCACTCCCTTGCACCCGGTACCAGTAGCCCAACACCTTTGTAAGGAGGTTGCACAATCCATCATGGCCTATAGCCCACGATGGACCTTTCCTCCAGAAATCCATCCAATCCCCTCTTAAAGGCATCAAGACCAGATGCCATCACCACCTCTTGTGGCAAAGAGTTCCACAGATTAACTACCCGCTGGGTAAAAAACTACTTCCTTTTATCTGTTTTAACTCTCCCAACCCTCAGTTTTAGCAGATGCCCCCTGGTTCTGGTGTTTTGAGAGAGGGAAAAGAACATCCCTCTATCGACTCTATCCCTTCCATGCATAATTTTGTATGTCTCACTCATGTCCCTCCTCAGGCGCCTTTTTTCTAGACTGGAGAGCCCCAAACGCTGCAGTCTTTCTTCATAAGGGAGGTGCCCCAGCCCTGTAATCATTTTTGTTGCTCTCTTCTGCACCTTTTCCAGCTCCACTATGTCCTTTTTGAGATGCGGTGACCAGAACTGGACACAATATTCCAGGTGCGGCCTTACCATCGATTTGTACAATGGCATGATAATATTGGCTGTTTTATTCTCAACCCCTTTTTTAATGACCACAAGCATGGAATTGGCCTTCTTAATTGCTGCCGCACACTGGGTCGATACCTTCATTGAATTGTCCACCAGCACCCCAAGATCTCTCTCCTGAGCTGTCTCAGACAGCTCAGAACCCATTAGCCTATAGGTGAAGTTTTGGTTTTTTGCCCCAACGTGCATCACTTTATATTTGTCTATGTTGAAACGCATCTGCCATTTGGCTGCCCATTCCCCCAACTTGGAGAGATCCTTCTGGAGCTCTTCACAATCCTTTCTGGTTTTCACCACCCGGAAAAGTTTACTGTCATCTGCAAACTTGGCCACCTCGCTGCTTATCCCTGTCTCCAGGTCATTTATGAATAAGTTGAAAAGCACTGGCCCCAAGACAGATCCCTGGGGCACTCCGCTTTTCACCTCTCTCCATTCTGAAAATTGCCCATTGACCCCCACTCTCTGTTTCCTGGCCCTCAACCAATTCTGGATCCATAAGAGGACCTGCCCTCTTATTCCCTGACTGTGAAGTTCCTTCAGCAGCCTTTGGTGGGGGACTGTGTCAAACGCCTTCTGAAAATCCAGGTATATGATTCACCCACAGGTTCACCCACATCCACGTGCCTGTTGACCTTTTCAAAGAAGGTCACACGGGCACAATTGAATTCAATCTCTGTGAGAGCTCTAATCCCTGTGGCAGCTTGAGAAATACTTCAAGCTCAATCTTATACTTACTGTGCAATGTCAGTCTGGATCCTCCACTGGAGCTGACTGCCGTAAAGCAGTCAGTGCCAGTCATAAAAGGTGCTCCAACAGCGAGCTACTCAGCACACTGCCAGGAGCACCAGCGGGAAAGCTACCTTCTCATCAACATCACTGCGTCTCCTGCCACTCGTGGGAGCAATAAGTCAGAGGGGAAGGGTGAGAAGGGTGGAGGCAAGAAATGGTGCGAGGATGGGTGGGTCAGGTCTGGCAGCAGCACTGGCTGCTGATTATTCACCTTGAGGAACTCCACAACTGCCCACCACCATCACCACAGTATGCAGCAGCTGCTATTTTTGCATACAGGATTGGGCTGTTACTCAGGTTCCAAAAAGCACTATTTGATTGTGCTTAAAAACATCCATCTAACATTAACAGATCTGTTCATTCCAACAGCCAACAATTCTCTTGCACAATGACAGGTGAAATACTGTCACAGGGTCCAATCCTATCAGGCATAACACAGGGGGTACGGGCCTAATGCCTGCGTCACTGTTGCGCAAGGCCATAAAGCACCTCCAGCGCTGGCGGTAAACCATGACAACACCGTTCCCATGTGGCCGGAGGGAGCTCTGCAAACTGGCGAGTGGTGAGTTCACTGGTTGTCAGTGCTGCATGCTTTCTGGCTGGGGCAGGAGGGTGTTCCAGGGTGGGGGGAGGGGAGGAGTAGGAGGGACCACAGCAACTCTCGCCACCGGAACCCTACCGCCATGTAGGGCCTCACTCGCCTGCCCTGTGCCCTTACTGCAGGGAAATGGGACAAGCGTCCCCTTCCCTTGTGGAGCCTCCTGCAGCTGCCTGATTGTTGAAGAATGCAGTGGTAGCTGCCTGGCTATCACTGCACTCCCGAACCTTCAGGCAGCTTAGGATTGGGCTGCCCAACAAATGAAAGGGTACAAGGTTTTTGTTTGTTTAAAGTAATACATATTTATGCTGCCAAGACACCATCACAGATAACCCTAAAAGCAACTTCAGCTAATCTATATATATAAAGAAGAACGTGTGTGTGTGTATGTGTGTGTGTACATATATTCCGCATAGGCTCCGCAACGCCTGGAGCTACGGGCACCAAACTCGGCACACGCATGCCTTGCGGCCTGGTGACAAACGCTGCGGGGGTCAGGCCTCCCTAGCGCCCCTGGGGGGGGTATGCGGGGGCCCCGCGTGAGAATAGTCGAAAATGGCCAAAATTGGTGTCAAATCTGTAGTTTCCAGGGTTACCGGGATGAGCAGCGACACTCCTGACGCCGTTGGAGTCCAGGTTTGGCCTCCCCTCAGCGTGGGTGGCGAGAAGGGGTGCGAATCAAAACGTCCGCCATGCCCTGCTGGAATGCCTGGAACGACGCACACCAAACTCAGCATGCACATGCCTTGTGGCCTGGCGACAGACACTGAGGGGTCAGGCCCCCGTAGCACCCCAGGGGGTGGGGGTATGCAGGGGCCCCCGCATGAAAGTGGTCAAAAACAGCCGCAATCGGCGTAGAGTCCGTAGTTTCTGGGGTCGCTGGGCCAAGCGGTGACGCTCCCAATGCCGTTGGAGTCTGGGTTTGCCCCCCCCCCCGGCGTGGGGGGTGAGAAGGGGTGCGAAACAAAATGTCTGCCATGCCCTGCCAGAACGCCTGGAGCGACGCACACCAAACTTGCCATGCACATGCCTTGCGGCCTGGTGACAAACACTGTGGGGGGCAGCCCCCCTACCGCCCCCGGGGGTGGGGGTACGTGGGGGGCCCTGCGTGAAAACGGTAGAAAGTGGCCGAAATCGACGTTGAATCTAGTTTCTGGGGTCGCTGGCATGAGCAGCGACACTCCTGACGCCACTGGAGTTCGGGTTTGGCCCCCCCCTCGGCATGGGGGGCGCGAAGGGGTGTGAAACAAAACGTCCACCATGCCCTGCTGGAACGCCTGGAGCGACGCGCACCAAACCTGGCACGCACATGCCTTGCGGCCTGGCAACAACCACTGCGGGGGTCAGGCCCCCTTAGCGCCCCCGGGGGTGGGGGTGCGCAGGGGGCCCCCCATGAAAACGGCCGAAATAGACATCGAATCCGTAGCTTCTGGGGTTGCTGGTATGAGCGGCAACGCTCCCAATGCCGTTTGAGCCCCGATTCGGCCCCCTTCGGCGTTGGAGGGGTGAGAAGGGGTGAGAAACAAAACGTCCACACTGACCCACTGGAACGCCTGGAACGATTGCCACCAAACTCGGCATGCATACGCGTTACGGCCTGGCAACAAACACTGCGGGGGCACGACCCCCCTGGTGACCCCAGGGGTGGGGGTGCGCAAGGGCCCCCGCGTGAAAATGGTCGAAAACGGCCAATATCGGCATCAAATCTGTAGTTTTCTGAGTCGCCTAGACAAGCAGCGATGCTCCTGACACCGTTGGAGTCTGGGTTCAGCCCCCCTCGGCATGGGGGGGTAAGAAGGGGTGCAAAACAAAATGTCCGAAATGACCAACATTATTGTCAAATCCAGAGTTTTCGGGGTCGCTAAGCTGATTGGTGACAGACCCGATGGCATTTGTTACCCGGGCAACTCTGGGTATCAAAAAGCTAGTATTAAATAAAGTGACATTTGGTAAGCTAACTTGAAAATTCTGGGGGAGGATCTCCACACACCATCTGATCGCTGACTTACTCTACATTATTTGCTGGAGTAAATGACAGATATCTTATGAACATTTATTTATTTATTTGAAGAATTTATATCCCGCCTTTCCTATGCTAAAGCAAATGCCCAAGGCGGCTTACAGAGAACATAAACTATTAGTAAAAAACAAGGTCCCCAATACAAGATAACTGGCATCTGTTAGTTCTTGGGTTGGTCCTAATCCTATACCCTTCTTGTTGGGAGGAGGATCTGCTCAGCCACACTGGCCCTCCTTCCTCCTCCAGTTGGTGGCTCCAGGGGCATGGCAGCAACCACTAATTCTCCAGTCTCCAACAGCAACCTTACTTCCAACCATGATCCCAGCAGCCTCAAGTATCCTTCATCCAATCCATCTGTCAAACAATCGATCAGTCTGATACCCTTTTCAAACTCCTCCTTCCACTCTTTTCCCCCCCAGCAATCCTCTTTCCACATCTCTACACCCACCAGGAACAAAAAACAGGAACAAAAGTAGCAGAGGCATTGTCTGCCTAGTGTTCCAGCAGATGTGAGAAGTGTCATGGTGATCTACAGCAACTACATAATTCAAAATGCAAAACAACAACACACACACACACACAAGATGACAGCGGTACTCCAGTCCCTAAAATCCTGCTGATAAGACAGTCTGTCCCAGCCATTCTATTGAAGGTTACCCATGACAATGCATTGTATTTTCTCAGTACCTCTCATGGTACTGAGAAATACCATGAACTGTAGAAAATGATTAAACACACAGAATTTGTAGGAACTGTTCATCTCCCAAACAATTCCATTTAACTCCGAGGCTGGGTTTTTCAGGCACAGACTTGGAGAAGGCCTCTTCTATAAAAGTATGAAATATAAACCCAGTAAAATCAGCTAGAGATGAGAAAGTTTACAACTGACAAGCAATACTCAAGGCAAGCAAGCTATGACATTATGGGAATACTTTAAGACCCATTTGACTTAGACAGGTCTAGAAATAAACATTTCAGGAGTTCTTGCAAATTAAGTGTTTTTTCCTGGAAGTGCCTATAGCTTCAATCATCATCTTTCAGTTTCGGCTTGGCTCCCTTTGCTTATTTGTTATTACAATTAACTACAGCCACAAACTGCCAGATATGGTAAGCCATAACTGCTGGTGTGTTATACACACTTCCCTTTTATTGTCATTGTCAATTTATTGCCTACTGCAACAAAATGCGGAGCACAAATTGAAAAAGATGTGGTTCTACACCCAAAAAATTTACAAGTCCGACTGTCCATAGTCCTATATTAAAGCCACTTCAGGTCTAACAAGGGAGGAACCCACCACTAATGAGCAAAGATGCAGACACAGCTATTCAACAGACACTGGACTCTATGGAATTTGATCCCTTGAATTTACCTATATGGTATCTGGATTGGTTATGAATATCTAGCAGAAGATACGAAACTCGTAAGGCAAACAACAGAACACCAATATGATGCACCTGAGTGTTTGATCTGTACATGAAACACTTGGCCTCAAACTTGTGCTAAGGCACTGCCTTCTTCCATCTGGAAAATGAGGATGAGTTGATTTACAGTGTGATCCCGTGTGCACTTATTTGGGAAACACTCCCTTTGAGCTCAGTGGGCCCTGCTTCTGAGTAACCATGCAAAGGACTGGGTTCTTAGAAATGCCATAATTACAGTTCCACTTTACCACCTTGTAAACTATATTTGAAGACCAGATATCAAGGGAAAATGTTGTCGCTTCCTTTCAGCGTCCCATTTACCTTGTCGACATGTGGGTGCCAGTATTCATCATGAGTTGTCTTGGCTTCTGAACTATTTATTCTGGAGAAGAAGGTTGGCTTTGTCAGATACATGGAAGCAGGGCTGATTCCAAAAGTAAGAGCTATTTTTTGTTGGACTCTCTGTCTTACATCACTGCAAACAAGAAAAGAGCGTATTAAGAGACACTCTGCTATGGCACAGGGTCTAATTTAAGCAATTTCCTCTCTCTATTATTAATATTAATATTATTGATGATGATGATGATG
>JAJKFI010014127.1:0-17287 GCA_029204185.1 Lerista edwardsae
TAATAATAATAATAATAATAATAATAATAATAATAATAATAATAATAATAAAGTTAAATGGCTCCCTGTCTCAAAAGGGCTCATAATCTAAACAAATGCAGAACACCAACCACCACCACCACCACTAGAAAAGACACTTCACTGGAGTGAAGAGGGACAAACTCTCCCCCTGCTAAATCTAAGAGGAACACCACTTGAAAAAAGTGCCTCTTTCCCAGTTAGCAGAGGTGCCTGTCCTGTCCTATCCCCCCATCCCTCCCTTGGGATAGCAGTAGACAAACACTGTTTGCCAGTGTTCTAATGTTCAGCCTGTAACTGTGGATGCTCTCCCATCATTTTTGTCTGAACAGGGGCTAGGCTGATACATATAGCCACCACATAGAGCTACTACTGCACATAACATATGAATCAAACCTTAGCTCTTAGGTGCTGAGAGTAACTCCACATAAAAAAGGATAGTTTGTTTATCAGGCACAAGACATTTTATTAGCAGAAAAAAAATGCCTACAGCCGTATTCACTGTCCTGTGTGAAGATCAATCAATCAATCAATCAACAGGTACTTATATACTGCTTTTCAACACGAAGTTCACAAAGAGGTTTACAGGCAAACAGTAATAATAAAGTTAAATGGCTCCCTGTCCCAAAAGGGCTCACAATCTAAAAAAAAGGCAGACCGCCAGCAACAGCCACTAGAAAGACTGCGCAAGGGTGAAGAGGGACAGTTACTCTGTTAAGACAGTTAAGATGGTGTATTTGTCCATTTTGCTACATGTTAATGATTGGGGACTTCTTTCTAAAAGTAAGCCTTGTATACATGTGGAAAATAGACTCATGTGCAATTTTCTCTTATGATAGTGATATTTTTCTATACCTGTATATTTCCACATAGGCAGTGCATCATGTGTTAAGGAATCTGGGGTAGGTATGTTTGTGTATATGCCCACTCATATATGGTCTCTTCTGGAATTTTAATCCTTTTTTTCTTATATATATATATATTTCTAGTATATTTCTTCAACTAGTGCTGTTATTGCTAACAGCACAGCCTTTCCATGTTCAGACCATTTCAGAGTATTTCGAGTGTTTTTATCCGCACATACAAAGGAGAACATTTTTAAATAGGCTAAGCTTCTGCGGATACTTTTTTTTTAAAGTTTGTTGTGTGTGTTTCGCTCTCTGCTTTAAAATAAAGTTCCCTATACTATACATAATTGAAGGGCCCATAGTACATTTTTAATGACTTGCATGATGCTTCAAAGCTGGCATCACATGGGACACAGGGATTGCGGCATACTTGGAGTGCTGATTACCATCTGAATCAGATGATTGAGACTGCCAAGACCGCAATACTTAGGAGTAAGCCCTTCTGAATTCATTGTGACCCACTTCTGAGTAAACTTGAAGAACATTGGCCAGCATTTTGTGTCTTATTTCCTTGTCTGTTTTTATGCCATTGAACAGGATTAGATATCTCATTATACAACTTGCAGGCAAAGAAGAGAGGTGTTAGGGAAGCCCAAGGCTGTCTAATGGGAGTGGTTCCTAATGGTTAGCACTCAGTGCATCCTGTTCTGCTCTTTGCCTTCACCAATGTACAGCGTCAGTGACTGATAACCCAAGCTGAGACAACAGCAGGAGGACTTCTCAGAGTTCTTTTTAAATATTTCTGTGATGACCAGGTGCAAAAGACAACAGAGCTCTTATACCCTTAATAGCTGTATGGGAGAGGGAATTTTGCTAAGTGCTGTTTTTCTCACCTCTTAACAAGCAATGTCTGCCAACACTTCATCTTTTACACAAGTGTTTAAGGTACCAGAGCCCTGACCTCCTCTTATCTGCATCTGGTCTCTGATGGAGCCAGGAGATGCTGGGCCTGGCCAGTCTTGAGATAAGGACTCCTGTGTCTTTAATAGCTTGATGGCAGGGGGGAATGTGGCAGGCCTTTTATCATAGGGCTTGCACAGATTAGTCAAACTGAACTCTGCCCTTTGGCTTTATCTGTAACAAAGGACCTGTGAAAAGGTGCACACTGTTTCCAAAACTTGTCCGTTGTTTCTTTTCCTATCAACACCTGCCAGCGATTATTAGAGCAGTCCTGCAAATATATCTATACAAGCTGCTAGCCCACTTGACAAAATTTAAACCTCCGGTAAGTCAGTCCTTAATGGCACACACACAGCTTCAAAAACAAACATTCTCTTCTCATTTACCAAAGTTTTCCTGCCTGGTTGCCCCTGAGGAAGATTCTAACTTGCTTCTGATGACAAAATAAGTGGCTAGTTACAAGCTTGTCTTAGTACTACTTACCTTTTTAGTTACAAGATAGGGTAGCAGTAGTCATTTCATATGTTATAGATTGACAGGAAAAACACTTTAAGACAGTGGTTTTCAAACTGGGGCATTGAGACACCCCTGAAGAGCCCTGCCTGGTTCCCCTGAAGGGGTGGGTTGGGTTGGGTTGGGTTGGGTTGGGGGAACAGCAGTGACGCAATTGCTGGGTAGCCCTGTGGCCCTCTGCAGGCCTCCCTGTGCATTAGAAAAGTAAACAAAAACAAAAACCACGAGTGTGATCCACTTCCAGTTTCGCCATCGCAACCAGGAAGTGGGTTGTGATAGTGTATTAAAAAAAACTTTTCTAATGCACAGGGAGCCCTACAGAGGGATATAACTATTGTATAGAAGAGGGAATTTGGGCAGGTGCAGCTCATGATGGAAGGGTTTAAAAATCTGCACCTGTCCAAATGCCCTCTTCTATACAATGGTTAAAGGTATAAACACTCTGTCCCAGTTTGTATCTGGTAACCCTACTTATATCTGAGAGTTGGATTCCCACTTAGCCATTGAGGAGCTGGTCTTTTTGGCCAGAGTTGCACTCTCAAATGGTGACTGGCTGCAGCCACCTTGTTCATGGCTTCTTCTGGGCTCTTCAACTTGGTTCTTCCTAGGAAAAGCTCATAGCTCTGTCACAAACGTTCTCTTGACCTGCAGCAAAGGTTGAACCATATACATGTGTTTTTTTTTAGGAAGAGCAGTCAGCTAGATCAAAAAGATCAGCTTTAGCTTCCCAAACTTGTATCACGATCTCTCAGTAGTTATCTTGACATCTGTGTCACGTCTGCAAGGGAGTATTCCAGGAAGCATTCTGTTTTCAAATCTTCAGTCCTCAACACTGATGTTTGTAAAGCAAGGACTGTCTCATGGGACAAAGCTCATCCATTAGTAAATGAAGTTCTAGGAGGTAGTGTCGCTCCAGTGTCCCCTCAGGCCATGTGAAATGAAGAGAGTGGGGATGAGGAATTGGTTTAAGATCATTTTTGTATATTTGAGATGCTGAGATGCTGTTACGGAAACCATACAATTTGTACCTTGGATTAATTGAATCCATCTGAACACTTATTTTTATAGATGTTCTTAGAGATGACTTTGAAAGAAAACTAGACAAATTCACAGAGGACAGGAAAATCACTGGCTATTCAGCATGTTTGCTACATGCTACCTGTTGAATTGGGGCAATATATGAATACCGGTTGAGGATAACCAGAATGGTGAGGGGTAGGCCGTTATCTTTTGCTTGTGGAATTTCCAGAGGCAATTGGTGGGCCATGGTTGAAAGGAGGAGGCTGGATTAAATGGGCCTTTGACTACAACCTGAAGGGCTTTTCTTATAATCTTGTTTACTTAGGACTGCACAGTTTAACCCTATACTTTCAGTGAACAATTCCTAGTAACTACAGTCGTGCCTTAGCATCCACCGATAACGAAATCCACTCCAAACGCTATAGCAGCGGTATTCAAACTTTTTAGACCGGGACTCATTTTTTAGAATGGCACTCGTGTCAGGACCCACAGGAAGTGTTGTCATTATAACCTAAAAAAATGACACCCCTGAAATGCAAATTAGCATTCTTGGACTGCAGTAATTGTACAACCATGAAATATCCCTGACAGAAAACAAGATTAGGACAACATATGATGTGAAAGCACTGAAATAAAACCAATTTTTTTTTTAAAAAAAACAAAACCCTCACTTGAAAATTCAAACTGTTAACACTCACAAAAGGAATATAGCATGAGTAAGGTCTGCAATTTCCAAGATGGCTGCTGCCAGCTTTCTGCGACCCACCTTACATCAGATTGTGACCCACCAAGTGGGTCCCGACCCACAGTTTGAATAACACTGCACTACGGAGTTGTGCTCCAGTCGCATCCAAAGGGTATTCTGAGGACCAGGACCTTCATTAATAAGCAGTCATGTTTCCTGTTTTTACAGATGGTACAAGAGGAAAGTGACAAGCAGGCAGGCAGCCTATGCTCTAGGGAGGCACTCTCAGAACATTAACAGCAAACAGGAACTGTCCTGCTTCCTGTTAACATTTGCTTAGTCTCCTTCCCCTGGAGTGCCCCTAGACATGCCTGCCTACATGTCACGCTCCTCTTGTAGCTTCTGTAAAAGCAAGGAACATGACTGCTAGTTAATGAAAAAACAGAAGGTTCTCAGTGCAGGGGGCCAAAGAGCATTTCACTATAGGGTTCCCCTATATCCAGTTTCCATGGGTAGCGCGCGTGTGTGTGTGGGGGGGGGGGGAGGAACCAGCGCAGCTTTTGTCAGAAAGAACTCCCTTGATTGATGTGAATGTTTGGTCACAAGTTACATGTGGGTTGACATACAAAGATGTGATTCATGGATGCACTTTGCTCCAGAACAGCTGCATGTCTGTTGCAGCCCCTGATGGCATCAGTCTTATTTGGGATTGATTTCAGTGAAGTTTAATTTGTTTCAGAGGGACTGCTTTCTAAGTTGAAATGGATAGATCTGCCTTAAAAACCAAGCCTCTCTCCAACGTTTTGGCACTGGGACCCATTTTTTTAGAATGAAAACTGTCTGGGACCCACCAGAAGTGATGTCATGGCCAGGAATGACATTGTGATGCTAGAGCCTGCTGTTTTCCTAAGAAGGTGGTAGTAAGTTGGGTTATTTCTCAGCTATTTTCCAATAGCAAAGTGAATCAGGAAGAAAAAAGCCCATTTACAACCTTGACACAAGCAAAACCACCACAGAGCCCTCCCCCTTGCTAGCAACCCTTCTTCCAATATGGCTGTGCTAGGTGCTTCACGACCCACCTGAAATTGGCTCACAACCAATTGGTGGGTCCTGACCCACAGTTTGAGAACTACTGCTCTAAGGGCCAAATCCTATCCCATTTTCCCACCCTGATGAGTGTATCCCAATTGGGTGTGTGCTGCATTCTGTGGTGGAGGGAACATCTATTTGTTTGCCTTGGGAAATGCACTGCAGCGGCACCGGAAACATAGGATTGGGCCCTAATTCTCCACACTGTGTCGTAGCTGAGATTTGGGCTGAAGTTTTACGCCTCCCATTCAGTTCAGGGGGAGTAAATGATCACAGAATCAGCTGGCACAAGAAACATTCCTGATATGAGGAAATTAGCCTTACATTTTGGTGTGATTGTAGTTTTTCACTTGCTGGAGGTTTGCAGGCAGGCACCAAACATAAGTGAAACAAACCTGACAGTCTTTCTCTCCTGTGTGGTTTGTGAATGCATATCAAGTTGTAATATGCTGGCAAAAACTGGACTATGAAGAAAATTACAATTCACTCAGTTATTTAGATTTACATGTTTTCATGAAATAATCCCTTCCCGCCCCCCGCCCCCCAAATCTCAACAATGGAATAGGTGAATAAGGATGATCTGGGCCTTTTGAGAGCGTTTTCATTATCACTGAATTCAACAACTTTTTTCTACGAATGATTAGAGAGCAGGACTCCAAACAATTTAAGTCCCGGTACTGTTTGCCTAAATCTAACACAGTGCTTCTTGAAATATTTCAAGACCTGTTGTGAACTTTGCAAGTGAATCCTTTAGTTTCTATTCCAATTATATTTTTAAAGCTTTTCCTTACGTGTTGCCAAGTTGTCATGTGATGAAATCTTAACACCGTGTTGGTATTTCAGACTTGCCTTGTGTGATAAATAATGAATGCAATCAAGTTAAAGAGTTCAGTCTAAAGGAAGCTTTAATAGACCCTGAGATCACTGGAATATTTTCTAAAAGGTGCAAAATGAAAAAGAGTCAAAGCAGATATGTTTTTTGCAAGCAGTCAGGATAGCTATTGCTATGGCAAGCCCAAGATGGAAGGTTCTGACCCACCATTAAGCAGATTATTCAGTAGTTCTATTTATCTCTTCTTATCTGACCTTATAAATCCAGCCTCAATGCATGTACAGTCTTATATGAAAACTGCATTCAAATTCCAGTAGTCAATGCACATGTTTTGTTTAAAGAAGAAATTATACTGCAATGAGGGCATCAGAAGTGCAACACTTGATCCACGGATAACATCCACATGGTTCTCAAGTCTTGTTGTGCATGCACAGTTTGATAATGTAATAATCTGGATTGTGCTAATGTGCAAATGTTCAGGATTATAAACTGGGAGGGGCTTCCCCCCCCCAGAATTTACATACAGAAAATGTACATAGAAAGAACAAGCAGGGGTGGAATGGGGAGCAAGGCTTAAGACTATTACTACAAAGTGCTCTGATCCTCTTTCATAACATGTTCCTGAGTGTTCATCTAGCCATAAAAAGTATGTATTTTATGGGAACCCCAAGTGTTGTTTTGGAAATAACTGAAGGGAATATTTAGAGTGACTATATTTGGTCTCTGTTATTAGAGGGATGACACCCAATAGGTCTTGTTCTGCAGTCTCTGAATTCCAAAGTACCTTTATAGGCTGCAAAAATATATCTCTTTTTGACCACTGCCTTAACAAAAGCAAACTTGCTGTTATAGGAGACTTAGGAAGATGGTCCTTAAGGCACTGTTAGCTACACTTAGAGGGAGATCTGTGTGCAACTGGCTTTTATACTAAATTATGTTTAGAAGTGCCAATGGGGCGGATGTTACATGGAAGATTAACTTTTTTTTCCCTTTCCCACACAGAATGTCTCTTGCCAGTCCACTTGGCTACCTGTCCTGTTATGTTAAAACTGGATCCCCGATGCCATGGTCAGGATTACAGGTGAAAGAAATGGTGATGGCATAGCGAGTGCCCCACTGGACCTTTTCCACACGATGAAGGTTCTCTGAGCCAGAAGTGAAGAAGGAAACCCGGCCTGTAATACAAGAACACATGATCAGAAGGGAGACATGATGCACACCATTTGCAGCTTGGCTGCTGGGATTCTATGACCTGTGCCGATCCTGGGCATCAACAGACCCAAGGTTGTATCTGGGTCTTGAAGACAACGATAATGCTACTTAAAATTCATGGAAGACAATATGAGAGTTTGAGTACAGTATAAAATGCAAGTGCCCATACTTTGTTCTGGAGAACAAAGCAACAGGTTTCAGTACAACAGTACAGAAGCCTTCACAAAAAGACAGTTCTTGCACACAGCGCTGTTATGAAGATAAAAGAATCATTCCGGTAAGCTGCTCTGTGCCTTTTGAGGAATAAAGCCCACTAAATCACAACCATCAAAAAAGGCACCTGGCTTGATAATTTTCATTCTGGTCTTCAGCTTCATAGACCAATGTTGCCTGACTGCTGCTTCAATTGTCAGGGAATGCCTGACAGTTGGAGAAATGGAGAAACTAGTGCTCATGAACACGATTTGTGGCCCACTTGGACAGAGGGAACTGTGGTGATACATACTACTATCAAACATGCATATTTTACCCCCTTGCTATTAGAACAAATCCGGAACTGTTTAGTATGAGGTACCTAGGGCTTGTTTGCTCCAGAAAATACTCAGTACACTGAAACGCTGCCCCCCACGCATGCTGTCTGCATGACTCCCAATAATAATGTGGCAGACAAAAGCCCCACCATGCAGGGACTGTTCCCTGTCTCTTCCTCCCCTGCTTCCAAGGTTTGCGAGAGCATAATGCCATAAAGTCAAAAGCAGAAAGAAAGAGGCTGATTAGCTTAAATGGACTAGACCAGCGGTTCCCCAAGTCCTACTCAAACTTTGGGACAGTGGTGAGCCTTTAAGGGGGCAGGGGGAGGTGGCACCAGCATCGCAGTGATTGCAGTGCTGTCAGGACCAAGAAGCTTGCAAGCCTACTGGGCGGGGATTGCACTGGCCTGTGGGAGAGCCTGGGAGGCTTGCAGCCCCCTCTGTGGACTCCCCAACTGCTGCAAATAGCTCCGAGAGCTGATTGGAGCCTTGTGCAACAGCTGGGAGGCCTACAGAGTGGGCTGTGAGCCTCTCAGAGGCCAGTGCAATCCCCCAGGGAGGTTCATAAGCCCCTTGGTTGCAGCGAGGCCGCAATCACTGTGGCGCTATTGGGGCACTTATTTCTCGACCGCTCCCCTTAAGGGAGAATGGTCCTCTTTTGTTCGCCTGGTGGGTCGCGACCTATCAGTTCGGGAACTGCTGGACTCGACTGACACACATGAATGCCAAATAAGTAAACTTTCATGAGTGCAAGGGGCCTACCACTTGTTGGGACAAATCAGATGAGCTTGCTTTGCACAAGAATTCTTATATTATTTTGCTGAAAATAGAAGCACTTTTGTAGACTGAACGGTAAACAAGCAGGAAAACTACCTTGAAGCCACACTTAAGTTCCTACACTGTCTTTCTGCCTTCACTGAAAACAGTTCCACAAACAGACGAGGGAAAATGGCACAAGTGCACTTTTATAGGTAGCATCCTTGCGTATTTTTGTTTTTATGAAAAAATGCACTGTATGAATGTAATGGAGGAGTATCCTTTGAAAATCATGAGGTCTGTGACCACCCTGAAGAAAAGCTTCAGGAAAAGCTCATTTTCAGGAAAGTTCATCAGGAACTTTCAGTCAGGAAAGTTCAGTCAGCAGGACCAGGTCTGTCTGTACAACATGTCACTATTGTTATCAGTGAAATTAATTTAAATGGACAATCAAGGATTTTTAAAAATACATTTTTTTGTTTCATTGCTATTTGAAAAACTCAGCAACTTCAAAATAAAGAACTGGCATGTTTGAACTCAAGATGATGATATTGGCTTGGTTTCATACAATCAGCCACACAAGTCATAAGAACATAAGAAGAGCCCTGCTGGATCAGGCCAAAGGCCCATCTAGTCCAGCTTCCTGTATCTCACAGCGGCCCACCAGGTGCCCCAGGGAGGCATGAGACAACAAGATGCTTGCATCCTGTTGCCACTCCCTTGCACCCGGTAACAGTAGCCCTCCACCTTTGTAAGGAGGTTGCACAATCCATCATTGCCTGGACCTTTAATCTTTAATAATCTGCTTAATGGTGGGTCATGACTCCACAATCCATGGACCTTTCCTCCAGAAATCCGTCCAATCCCCTCTTAAAGGCATCAAGACCAGATGCCATCACCACCTCCTGTGGCAAAGAGTTCCACAGATTAACTACCCGCTGGGTAAAAAAATACTTCCTTTTATCTGTTTTAACTCTCCCAACCCTCAGTTTTAGCAGATGCCCCCTGGTTCTGGTATTTTGAGAGAGAGAAAATAACATATAGAACCAACTACCGTTCCTTGCAGGATAATTACAGGAGATGTTTGAATTTCGTAATGACAGTAAACTTGGAGCTAGTTCATACAACCTACAGAGCTCATGTAGCAGAGGTAGGTAGAACACAGGGTAATACTTTTTTAAAAAAACCCATCACCACACAAGCATGGACTTGCTATGTCTAATCAAAGATAGCAGAGAAAACTGAACAAATCATGACATCTTAAATGGATTGAAGATTACAGGAGAGCTACCAGCAGCTCTGACAGAATAAAGTCACTCCCAAACTTTCTACTCACCTCCCCAGTGCCTCAGTGGTTTGAATTTTTTTTCAAAAAAATTCCTCTTCCTCTTCTCCCAGGAATCCCATCTTATCAGTCACCAGAAAATGTGAATTACTGTACAAACCACCTTTGTGCACTAGCAGCTGGGGAAAAGCACCAGCCACCCCACCCCACCAGTAACTCCTGGAAGCCTCAAATCTGTCCATTCCTGTCTTCAAGGATATCATGCTTGCCACAAAGGCAGATGTGATCAGCAATCTTTCCACTAGTTCATTCTTTAAATTCCAGGAGGTTCCTTTAAAACCTGGAGGATTATCAGAAAATGACACATAAAAGAAAGGATTTCAAAGGACTTTCAACAGACCAAAAGGCATGATCTTTTCAATCACCAATCAGAAACAGAATGATTGCTTGGAGACAGCAAGTGACTTGCTTACCAATGACTAGGACATCACAATTCTGAAAACTCGGCAGATGACACAGAAATGCAGCGGGCCATTGAACTTGTAATCCTAGCAAACACGGCTACCTGGGAGTTGCCCCAGCCCCCTCCAATCCCGGTCCACATTTCCCACTAGCCATGACTCTCTAGTTCTAGCAAAAAGCCTGCACGGCAAGGCTCTGCAAGTTCTGCTGCCAGAATGGAACTGGTTAAGCAATTTTCTCCCCTATAAGAATACAACATATTGTGATCACAGAAACTGAATTTTCTGCTTGTAGAACTTGATTGGTCTTTGACTGAATGGTGCAGACAACCAAATAATCGTTCTAATATTCAAATAGGTCTGAGTGTAATCACTGTGGTAAACTCAAGAGTTACCAGTTTGACAGGTTCCTCCCCATTACTTTGCAGTAATACCTGGGGAAGCTACACCTCCTAACAGTCTCCTTTCTATCAAAGGCACAAAAGTCCTAACCTGTAATGTAACAGATGGACTGGAATTCTAAAACTGGTTACAGCCAAATGAGCTGGGGCAGTACTGCCTCCACTGCTGTATTTTGAGATGGACAATGTCATCAGTCACTAGGCTTAGGAGTCCTGACTGGGTAGCAGCCACTGGAGGCTTTGAAGGGAATCTTTGACCAAGTCCATCTTCAGTGAAGCCCCTTCAGTCCTGCACCCATTCACCTGTTGTCACACTTCCCTGTTCCTTGTCTCACTTTGCTTCCTCTCCCTCTGAATTTCAAAACTGAATGCGTGTTATTGCCATGTCATCCTCTGCCCCTCATCTTTTTCTAAATAGCCCCTATAAGGAAATAAGGGACAGAATGATAAAGGAGCAGCTCAGGCTGATTAGCTGCCACTAGGAAAAGAAAGGAAGGTGAATAAGCAGACACAGGGCTCAATCCTATCCAACTTTCCAGGGCTTGTGCAGCAACAATGCAGCCCTGAGGAAAGGGAACAAACATTCCCTTACCTTGAGGAGGCTTCCATGACTGCCCCCTAATCTCAGGATGCAGCGCACACCCTGTTGGCACAGCAGCACAAGTGCTGGAAAGTTGGAGAGGACTTGTCCCACAGTTCATCCAACTCACTGACCTCTAACAGTGTGCCCCATGTTGCAAGCTGGGTGTTTGAAATGGGTCCCAATTCCTTACAAAGTCAAAACCGTTGCTGTAATGGACAATGATCTCAGGAATATGCTACTAAGCTTGTACAGCTAAGCAAACAACAAAAGCAAATTCTGTGGAAGATGGAATTATGGATCAATGGAGAGGGAACCCCCCCCCTTTTTAAGAGCTATGTTACTTTTCAGTTTCAAAGCTAATCCAATTCTACAAACACATAAAGAAACTTCAATGCATCTCATAACAGATTATCTCAAACAGGATGCGACAAACATACCCCATTTATAAAGGGACCTTGCAACCCTAAAAGACAGTTGCCATGAGCACAAAGAAAGCACACTTTGTTCTACTATAGTTGCAAAGAACTAAGCAGAACTAAGTACAAAGGAAAGCAGGAGAGCTTTTTTTCAGCATGGTGATAAAACGTTTATGGAGAAAACTACTATAACTATTCTTGTTGGAAGAGAGACCTGTTGAAAAGATTCCTCTTTCAGCAAAGAACAAAAAAGATATAGAACTTTAAAAAAAAGATCACAAGATACAATTTGTCAATATGCATACAATATGTATGGACAGCTGCAGCAGTGTTTCTGTGCAGGTGCAGATGTCCTTTGCTGGTGCTTCGGCACAGGTGCAATAGCACTAGGCTGGCAAGAACCAGCAGGTCTGACTTACATCAATTTCAAGTTATAAACAGACCTCCGGAACCAACCCTCTCCCACAAGCAGGGGATTAATCAGCCCAATCCTATTTTTTTCCCTGCATGCAGCAGGGAGCTATGCAAAAAAAGGATGAGCTGCATTGCTGTGATTGGGGGGGGGGAAATCAGAGGCTTGGGAAAAACTATATATATGTATATATATATAAGAATGTGTGCATATATGTGCGTATGTATGTTCCGCATAGGCTCCGCAACGCCTGGAGCGATCAACATGGCACGCATACACCTTGTGGCCTGGTGGCAAACACTGCGGGGGTCAGACCCCCTAGTGCCCCCGGGGGTGGGGTACTCAGGGGGCCCCACGTGAAAATGGTTGAAAACGGCCGAAATCAGCGTTGAATCTGTAGTTTCCGGGGTCGCCGAGACGAGAGGCGACACTCCCGACGCCGTTGAAGTCCAGGTTCGGGCCCTCCTTGGCATGGGGGGCGAGAAGGGGTGCGAAACAAAATGTCCACCATGTCCGCCTGGAGCGACTGACACCAAACTTGGTACACGTATGCCTTGCGGTCTGGCGACAAACACTGAGGGGGCACTACCCCCCTAACACCCCCAGGGTGGGGGTGCAAAGGGAGTGCCATGTAAAAACACTCAAAAACGGCTGACATTTGTGTCAAACCCATAGTTTCCGGGGTCGCCTAGAAGCTTGGGATAATTTCTTACCTGGGCAACGCTGGGTAACAAAAGGCTAGTCCACTATAAATCACATCACTGATCTTGCAACATACTGGTTTCTCTATCATACATTTTGTTAGAGCAACTTAATTATGTGCTTTCTAACCAGTGATACCAGTATTACTAGGTGTATGTCATGGTATGGCAGGCAGTACTTGGTGGCACTGCTAAGGTGACCATGAGGCACTGCCCCATCTAGCCCAACCTCACTGGAAGTAATACCCCAGAGGGCAAGTTAGGGCTGCCTGACTCTTCAGAGTTAGGGGAAGAAGGTTGCAGAGTGAAGAAGAAATCAGGAGGCAGCAGCACCTAAGAAGTCTCCCTTGCTGCAGAAACAACAGTGGAGCAAGCCACCCACTCCTGGACACAACTGCAGTATCTGGTGGTCCATGAAGGGAAAGAAAACACTTTAAGAAGTCCTGGTTTAGTATAACATGCGACCACCTCTAAGTGTGAACTCTACAAGTGGTAAAAGAACCTCCAGTATTAGTTGTCGCAACAAGCTGGTAATTTACTACTACAAAGGTAAAATCACTGTGGAGCCAATTGATGCAAAAGGCCACAGAACTGTGCAATTAACTACACTGTCTCAACTGTAGCTGAGCAATCAAGTAATGCCTCTGAACTCAAAGCCGTTAACACCACAACCTATTAATAGTGGAGTACAAATCCAACTGTTTCCATTGGAATTAATCAGAGAAGTCAGTAAAACAACTAACTTAAGCCCCATTTATTACATTAGTATTTAAAGGCCTTGTTCAGACATTAATAGGAAATGTGACAATTTCAAAGAAATAATGTGTTTAAACTGAGAAATGATATGCAATGAGTAAAAATGTCAAACATCAGCACATACTCTGAGGAAAAAAATTGTTGCGGGCTGCATAAAAATCTTGTGGCAGGCTGGATGTTGCCCGGGCTGTAGTTTAGAGACCTCTGAAATAAATTATAGTTTTCCATTAGGTTCAATCCTAGAATTCATTCAAACCACAGTTATTTATTCCAGTTTATTTGTATAATGTGCATGGCACTTTACTGCAGAAGACAGGTTACCTTCAGAAGGCCTCATCATTGAAAACACAAGGCAAACAACCGAGGAAGGGGCGGGAATTGGTGCCAGGGAAGATGGGGGGGGGGAAATATGTAATTATCTCATGCACTTAGGTGAGCCAACCAATCCTAACCTGGGCTGGCAGGCTAGTTGGCCTGTGACATATCCAGCCCTGGTTATGTGGTGGCTGTGGCACAACATGGAGTAAGGGGACATGTCCCCTTACCCTGCGTACTGCCCCAGCCACCTCAATAGGGCCACTCAGATCTGTGCCAGCAAAATTGCTGATGCAGATCCAAACAGTAAGGCTGGCTTGCTCGAGAGGGGGGTTAGGATATGGCCTACCTGCCAGAGGCTGGTCCCACTACCCTCCCCAGCCCGGTCTGCCAACTGGTCCAGCCCAGGCCTAGGCCCTCCCTTTAGAATGAATGGGGACGCATTGACTCCCTAGCGGCCATGACAGTATGTCCAAAACATTGCTCATTCCAATGATTTCCAATGGGTTTTCGCATGATGTTTAGCGCTTAATCGTTTACTCCTGAAGTAAAAACTTACCAAAATAACAACGTGTGATCGTGGAGAAATGTCATTGGTAACCATATTATGAGTTAATATGCAATTCCAAGGTTTAATTCCGCGTAATTATATTACTGAACACACCGGACGAAATGCTGTCTATTTTAACTCAGATTGCACTGTTTTGACAGACTTATTTTTTGAAATCTACACAAGCAGGAATAAAACGGCCATGCCCCATTAAAAAAATGTCTGTTAATGTTCAGAATTTCAAAAATATTACCCGTCGTCTTATTGAGCCGATGTAATGTGAATACATGAATCTTTCCGCGGAAATTAAATCCCATTTTTCGTCCAGCGATTCGCACACCCGTATGCAGAACACGCAGGCATGCTTAAAGACGTTGAAATTAACTTTTACACGCGCGCCGTGCGAGCGAGAGAGCCCCTCCGGCGGCAATCCTCCTCCTTCGTGGCGCTGATCTGAGTCAGCCATTTTAGTAATTCCATGGCTTCAAGTCTGTGACGACATGGCGCATCCAGCTATCCAACATCCTTGGTCCAGCCCACACTCCCTCTGAACTCAGTCAGAGCAAATGTATCTGCCTGGGCCAACACATAGGCTGAATTCAGCCTCCACGGCCGATGTGCATCCTTGTGCCGGCCCAGCCAACTCCCAAATTGGCGCAAATGTGCCTTCTGGCCGAAGAGTGAGTCAGGATGTGAGATGATAGATAACAAACAAGATCTGAAACACAGTTTGATCCTGGTTTGCTTTTCCCAATAATTAAATAAGATTAGTTAATTCCCAACAACAGGAAACTTTCATTTGTTGCAAGCCTAAAGTAGAATACTTCAACTGCACATGCAGACAGAGGGAAGGAGTTCTGCATGAACTTGAGACTGTTTGAAGCAGGCTAACATGCAACGAAAGTTGGACAGACCTCAGCGTCTATCACAAAACTTTTCGAAATGATTGTGAGAAGTTGATCATTATTTTTCTGAAGACACGGAGATAGTGATGTGACCCAAAAAGTTCATGAGCTGAACTGAAATGAGTAAAAGGATTCAAAAGCAAAATGCATAGGAAAACACAAGGAAAAGGTTTAGCCCTGCTGTTTCCTTTATGGCGAAATCTTCAGAAACACTCCCTGGCTATTCTGTTCTGCCGCTACAGTACCTGCTTTTCATTTTCAAAAGAGCTTGTAAAGCAAAATGAAGAAGCAGGAGAAAGTGCTTCAAAACCCACTGCATTCATGCAAATGCAAAACCCACTGCAAAACCCACTCATTTTCATAGCCTGCTTCCTCTCTCCGAGTATCCTGCTCTCCTCGTAACATAACAACACTTATTAGAATGTATCGTTTCATGTCGTAGATCAGTTTTGTGTTCTCGTATCATCTTGTGTTCTCAGCCCTAAGAAGCATGCCAGCTATCAATGTTTAACTAGCAGCATAGTTCTTTAATTCTGACAGAGAACAGGAGGCTCGAGTTGCTATAGAACACAACACGCCACACAAACCAGATAGCAATTTGTATTCAAATCGCTTTCCTCACATGGTGTTCTTAAAGTGCAGAATTTCATTTTGGCTTAATGAAATCTCTTGGTCTGATTAAATTCAAATACCAGATTGAGGAAGTGACAGAGTTGTCCAATAGTTGCTCATAATTCTTTTATTAAAGAAAAAAAAAACACCTGGCTATTCCACAGAAAACAAACAAGAGCAACATCAATGGCAATCACTACTCAAACTTTGCAACATAGAAATTTCCCCAGAAAAGGAAATTTCAGAGTTATGCAGTTGGCACTCCTCCTGAAAATACTGCAGCAAGCCTAAGTTGTGTACCGTTCTAAACTAATTCTAGTGGTTCTGGAGTTAGACTTGAAAGATCCATGTTTCAATCATGACTCAGCCATGAAACGTCCTGAGTGACCCTCACCAGAACGCGCCCGGGGCAGGGCGACATCACCGTGCCCAGCCACGCCTCCCTGTGCCCGGAAGAGCTCATTTCGGAGCAAAACAGAAGCGAGGGAGGGCGGGTGGGCCAAAAAGCGCACGGGTGTTTTCTGCGCCGTGGCACCCCTCCGCTGCCACCCCCCCACTACACCCTAGAAACACTTCTGACCCTCACCAGTCTCTCACCTACCTCACAGGATTGTTGTGGGAACCATGTTCACCACCCTGAGCTCCTTGGAGGAAGGGCAGTATATAAATTAATAAATATGTTTCGTGGTATAGAACCTGAGTGTTAAGAATATAAACATAGGACATTAAGAGCGCAATCCTAACCTGGAGTTAGGCTGGCACAGTTAGACCAGCAAAGTTTGGCCAGCACAAGGGCCACTGTAAAGCATGTTTGGACCACTCTCTGAGTCAGGGAGGACAGCGCACATCTGTGTGCTAGCCTCTCTGACTCCAAGAGTTGTCCAAACATATTTTATGGTGTCCCTTGTGCCGGCCAAACTTTGCTGGCCTAACTGCACTCTAAGAATGAGTGAAAAATTGTGAGGCATCTTTCACACATTCTTGGATCCAGACTTTAAATTAGTCTTGCAATCAATTGTCATGCATTCTAACACTCTACTAGATACTCAACTAGATTATGAATACAGCTCATGCTCAGAGAGGACCAAGACTGCTTTCATTACACAGAAGTATTAGTTTAAATTTTGCACAGCTCTTCTGCTGCCGACTTGATAATTCTTGCAAGCTTTTAAGTGAAATAAGATGACCTGGTAACCCCAAAGAATTTAAATTCCTGAAATGATAATTCAAAAAAACATTGCAGAACAGCGGCATTGAATTTTCAGAGTCTAAGAAATTTATAACAGCAAAGTAGAACTAAAGGTCGAAGTCATTCCTACAAAAAATAAGTCAGTTACACTGAATAATATACTACATTGTTACATTACAATATGCAATTTAACACACACACACACACACACACACACACACACACACACACACACACA